>WNWK01006457.1:77500-105620 GCA_009830355.1 Cherax destructor
TCACTGCCTCCACTCCTCCATCACTGCCTCCACTCCTCCATCACTGCCTCCACTCCTCCATCACTGCCTCCACTCCTCCATCACTGCCTCCACTTCTCCATCACTGAGTCACTCCTCCATCACTGAGTCCATCCTTCATCACTGCCTCCACTCTCCTCACTGCTCACTCCTCTATCACTGCCTCCATCCTCCATCACTGCCTCCACTCCTCCATCACTGAGTCCACTCCTTCATCACTGAGTCCACTCCTTCATCACTGAGTCCACTCCTTCATCACTGAGTCCACTCCTCCATCACTGAGTCCACTCCTCCATCACAGAGTCACTCCTTCATCACTAGTCCTCCTCCATCACTGCCTCCACTCCTCCATCACTGCCTCCACTCCTCCATCACTGCCTCCACTCCTCCATCACGCTCATCTCCTCCATCACTGCTCCACTCCTCCATCACTGCTCATCTCCATCACTGCTCATCCTCATCATGCTCATCTCCTCACTTGCTCCATCTCGTCAGCAACTCATCCTCCTCATGTCCACTCATCATCATGCTCACATCATCATCCTCCATGCATCATCATCGTCCATCATCATCCGTCTTCCATCATCATCCATTCCATATTCCTCCCTCACTGTTTCATTTTCTTCACTGCCTCTCCATCAACGTTTGACTTCCTCTAACAATGTCTCCCTCCTTCCCTTGTTCCAACACTATCTCCTCCTTCCCTTATTCCAACAATATCTCCTCCTTCCCACTATCTCCCTCCTTCCAACACTATCTCCCTCCTTCAACATGATCTCCTCCTTTCCCACACTATCTCCTCCTTCCTATTCCAACACTATCTCCTCCTTCCCTTTTCCAACACTATCTCCTCCTTCCTGTTCACACTATCTCCTCCTTCCAACACAGATCTCCTCCTTCCAACACTATCTCCTCCTTCCACACTATCTCCTCATTCCTGTTCCAACACTATCTCCCTCCTTCCTTATTCCAACACTATCTCCTCCTTCCCTTATTCCAACACTATCTCCCTCCCTTTCCCTTTTCCAACACTATCTCCCTCCTTCCTTATTACACACTATCTCCTCCTTCAACACAGATCTCCTCCTTCCACACAGATCTCCTCCTTCACACTATCTCCTCTTCCCCTGTTCAACACTATCTCCTCCTTCCTTTTCCAACACTATCTCCTCTTCCTTTTCCAACACTATCTCCATCTTCCCTGTTCCAACACTATCTCCTCCTTCCTTATTCAACACTATCTCCATCATTCCTGTTCACACTTCTCCTCCTTCCTTATTCCAACACTTCTCCTCCTTCCTTTTCAACACTATCTCCCTCCTTCCAGCACTATCTCCCTCTTCCAAGAACATCTCCTCTTCACACTGTCTCCTCCTTCCTTGTTCCAACACTATCTCCTCCTTCTGTTCAACACTATCTCCCTCCTTCCAACACTATCTCCCTCCTTCCAACACAATCTCCCTCCTTCCCACACTATCTCCCTCCTTCCCTTATTCCAACACTATCTCCCTCCTTCCCTTTTTCCAACACTATCTCCCTCCTTCCCTTATTCCAACACTATCTCCCTCCTTTCAACACTATCTCCCTCCTTCCAACACAATATCCCTCCTTCCTTTCTTCAAACACTGTCTCCCTCCTTCTCTTCCTCCAACACTATCTCCCTCCTTCCCTTTTTCCAACATTATCTCCCTCAATCCCTTCTTCCAACACTGTCTCCCTTCTTCAACAGTCTCCCTCCTTCCCTTCCTCCAACACTGTCTCTCTCCTTCCCTTCCTTCAACACTGTCTCCCTCCTTACCTTCCTCCAACACTGTCTCCCTCTTCCCCATCACTCCAACACAGTTCCTTCCTTCCTTCCATCAACACTGTCTCCTTCTTCCTTCCATCAGCCTGTCTCCTCCTTCCATTCATCAACACTGTCTCCATCCTTCCTTCCATTCAACACTGTCTCCTCAGTTCCATTCATTCAACACTGTCTCTCTCTTCCTTCTCAACACTGTCTTCCTCATTCATTCTTACACTGTCTCCTCCTTCTTTCCATCACACTATCTCCTCATTCCTTCCTTACACTGTTATATGTCTCATCCTTCCTTCCACTGTCTCTATCCTCCATTCCTTCCGAGCACTGTCTCCCATCGTCACCATTCTCGACACTGTCTCCATCATTCGACCTTATCCGCTCTGCTCCATCCGTCGTCCTCATCCTTCCTCAACTATCTCCTCCGTCCTTCCTCAACACTTCTCTCCCATCCTCAACTATCTCCTCACGCTCAATCATCTCCTCATCCTTACCATTTTCCCCTAACTCTCCTCCTTCATCGATCTTCTTATCCGTCCTACCTTCAACCTATCTCCTCCTTCCCTTCCTCCAGCACTACCTCCTCATCCCTTCCTCCAACACTATCTCCCTCCATCCCTTCCTTCAACACTATCTCCCTCCTTCCCTTCCTCCAACACTACCTCCTTGAACTCATCCAGCTCCCCCTTAGTTGTCTTCCTGAGGAAAGTAAAGTTCAAGTCAGTTCCTGATCAACCGGGCTGTGGTGTCTACCTTGGATTGCGTGCTGCTTGCAACAAGAGCCTGATTGATCAGGTCATGAATCAGGAAGCTTAGTCGCGGAGGATGAGATGATGCACCCAGGAATCGGGTTCAGGGAGGCCTGTAGTGTGTAGGCCTGAGTCCACTCCTTCATCACTGAGTCCACTCCTTCATCACTGAGTCCACTCCTTCATCACTGAGTCCACTCCTTCATCACTGAGTCCACTCCTCCATCACTGAGTCCACTCCTCCATCACTGAGTCCACTCCTCCATCACTGCGTCCACTCCTTCATCACTGAGTCCACTCCTCCATCACTAAGTCCACTCCTTCATCACTGAGTCCACTCCTTCATCACTGAGTCCACTCCTTCATCACTGAGTCCACTCCTTCATCACTGAGTCCACTCCTCCATCACTGAGTCCACTCCTCCATCACTGAGTCCACTCCTTCATCACTGAGTCCACTCCTTCATCACTGAGTCCACTCCTTCATCACTGAGTCCACTCCTTCATCACTGAGTCCACTCCTCCATCACTGAGTCCACTCCTTCATCACTGCCTCCACTCCTCCATCACTGCCTCCACCCCTCCATCACTGAGTCCACTCCTTCATCACTGAATCCACTCCTCCATCACTGCCTCCACTCCTCCATCACTGCCTCCACTCCTCCATCACTGCCTCCACTCCTCCATCACTGCCTCCACCTCTCCATCACTGAGTCCACTCCTCCATCACTGAGTCCACTCCTTCATCACTGCCTCCACTCCTCCATCACTGCCTCCACTCCTCTATCACTGCCTCCACTCCTCCATCACTGCCTCCACTCCTCCATCACTGAGTCCACTCCTTCATCACTGAGTCCACTCCTTCATCACTGAGTCCACTCCTTCATCACTGAGTCCACTCCTCCATCACTGAGTCCACTCCTCCATCACAGAGTCCACTCCTTCATCACTGAGTCCACTCCTCCATCACTGCCTCCACTCCTCCATCACTGCCTCCACTCCTCCATCACTGCCTCCACTCCTCCATCACTGCCTCCACTCCTCCATCACTGCCTCCACTCCTCCATCACTGCACTCCATCATCCATCATGCCTCATCCTCCATCACTGCCTCACTCATCCATCCTGCTCATCCATCCGCTCCATCTCATCATCGTCACTCTCATCATCTCACATCATCATCCATCATGCCTCATCATCCATCACTGCATCATCATTCATCACTGCCTAATCATCATCACTGCTACACTCCTCCATCACTGCTTCCACTTCTCCATCACTGTTTCATTTTCTCCTCACTGCCTCCTCCATCAACGTTGCCAAACTTCCTCTAACAATGTCTCCCTCCTTCCCTTATTCCAACACTATCTCCCTCCTTCCCTTATTCCAACAATATCTCCCTCCTTCCAACACTATCTCCCTCCTTCCAACACTATCTCCCTCCTTCCAACACAATCTCCCTCCTTCCCACACTATCTCCCTCCTTCCCTTATTCCAACACTATCTCCCTCCTTCCCTTATTCCAACACTATCTCCCTCCTTCCCTTATTACAACACTATCTCCCTCCTTCCAACACAATCTCCCTCCTTCCAACACAATCTCCCTCCTTCCCACACTATCTCCCTCCTTCCCTATTCCAACACTATCTCCCTCCTTCCTTGTTCAACACTATCTCCTCTCCCCTATTCCAACACTATCTCCTCTTCCTTTTCAACACTATCTCCTCCTTCCTTTTCACACTATCTCCCTCCTTCCTTATTCAACACTATCTCCCTCCTTCCCTTTTCAACACTATCTCCTCCTTCCAACACTATCTCCTCCTTCCAAAACAATCTCCTCCTTCACTATCTCCCTCCTTCCCTTATTCACACTATCTCCTCCTTCCTTATTCCACACTATCTCCCCCTTCCACACTATCTCTCCTCAACATCAATCTCCTCTTCACACTATCTCCTCTTCCCATTCAACACTATCTCCCATTTCCTTTCCAACACTATCTCCTCCTTCCTTTCAACACTATCTCCTCCTTCAGCACTATCTCCTCTTCCAACACATATCCATCTTCCTTTCTTCAAACACTGTCTCCTCATTATTTCCATCAACACTATCTCCCTCCTTCCCTTTTTCCAACATTATCTCCCTCAATCCCTTCTTCCAACACTGTCTCCCTTCTTCAACAGTCTCCCTCCTTCCCTTCCTCCAACACTGTCTCTCTCCTTCCCTTCCTTCAACACTGTCTCCCTCCTTACCTTCCTCCAACACTGTCTCCCTCTTCCCCATCCTCCAACACAGTTTCCTTCCTTCCCTTCCTCCAACACTGTCTCCTTCCTTCCCTTCCTCCAACACTGTCTCCCTCCTTCCCTTCATCCAACACTGTCTCCATCCTTCCCTTCCTTCAACACTGTCTCCCTCATTCCCTTCCTTCAACACTGTCTCTCTCCTTCCTTCCCACACTGTCTTCTCCTTCCTTCCATTCAACCTGTCTCTCTACTCCATCAGCACTATCTCCATCATTCCATTCCTTTGACACTGTGTCTCTCTTCCTTCATCACACTGTCTCCCTCCTTCCCTTCCTTCAACACTGTCTCTCTCCTTCCCTTCCTATAACACTGTCTCCCTCCTTCCCTTCCTTCAACACTATCTCCCTCCTTCCCTTCCCCCAACACTGTCTCTCTCCTTCCCTTTCTCCAACACTGTCTCCCTCCTTTCCTTCCTTCAACGCTCTCTCCTTCCCTTCCTCCAATTCTATCTCCCTCCGTCCTTCCATCACACTGTCTCCTCAGTCCCTCTTCACACTATCTCCTCTTCCTTCCTCAGACACTATCTCCTCTCCATCTTCCATACTATCTCCTCCATCCTTCATCAGCACTATCTTCTCATCGTCCTTCCATTCACACTATCTCCTCATTCCTCTCCACACTATCTCCCTCCATCCCTTCCTCCAATACTATCTCCCTCCATCCCTTCCTTCAACACTATCTCCCTCCTTCCCTTCCTCCAACACTACCTCCCTCCATCCCTTCCTCCAACACTATCTCCCTCCATCCCTTCCTCCAACACTATCTCCCTCCTTCCCTTCCTCCAACACTACCTCCTTGAACTCATCCAGCTCCCCCTTAGTTGTCTTCCTGAGGAAAGTAAAGTTCAAGTCAGTTCCTGATCAACCGGGCTGTGGTGTCTACCTTGGATTGCGTGCTGCTTGCAACAAGAGCCTGATTGATCAGGTCATGAATCAGGAAGCTTAGTCGCGGAGGATGAGATGATGCACCCAGGAATCGGGTTCAGGGAGGCCTGTAGTGTGTAGGCCTGAGGCTCTGAATCCTCAGAGGATGTGACTCTTATACATATTTCTGTATCCTCAGAGGATGGTTGAGCACTGTGCTCTGTATCCTCAGAGGATGGTTGAGCACTGTGCTCTGTATCCTCAGAGGATGGTTGGGCACTGTGCTCTGTATCCTCAGAGGATGGTTGAGCACTGTGCTCTGTATCTCAGAGGATGGTTGAGCACTGTGCTCTGACTGTATCCTCAGAGGATGGTTGAGCACTGTGCTCTGACTGTATCCTCAGAGGATGGTTGAGCACTGTGCTCTGTATCCTCAGAGGATGGTTGAGCACTGTGCTCTGTATCCTCAGAGGATGGTTGAGCACTGTGCTCTGACTGTATCCTCAGAGGATGGTTGAGCACTGTGCTCTGACTGTATCCTCAGAGGATGGTTGAGCACTGTGCTCTGACTATATCGTCAGAGTTTTCTTGAGCACTGTGCTCTTTCTGTGTCACATGTTGGAATATGCAGCAGAATTGAGGTCAATACTGTGTCACTGGGCACTGTTGGTTTTCAAGGTGGAGGTCACTCATATTCACGGAGGAGGAGGTCACCAATGTTCACGGAGGAGGAGGAGGAAGGGGTCACTTTTTTACGATCAAATCTGCTCATTTTCGAAGTGGAAAACTCTCATTTTATCGGTTGAGGTCATTCATTTTTTACGCTTAAGGTTACTTATTTTCACACTTAAGGTCTCTTATTTCCAAGGTGAAGATCTGTCATTTTCATGTTGAAGGTACTCATTTTCACGGTGCGGACCACTCATTTTCATTTTCACTTTACTGACCGTGACTTCTGGTAAGGTCTGCTCTGCAATATTCATCTTCTCGCCGTTCAAGGTCTTCCTTTTGAGTGATAACTCTGAGGTCACACTTGAAGGCTTTCCTAACCTCTCAATGTTACCATACATGTCTTTCTTCTCCCTCTCCGTCACCCTACATTCTCTCTCACCCTACCTTCTGCCTAATCCCACATTCTCCCTCATCCCTACATTCCCCCTCTTCTTCACCGTACATCCTCCCTCACCCTACATTCTCCATCACACTACAGTCTCCCTCACACACAGTTTGATCAGGAACATAGTTATGTATCATAACGTCACGAGGCACGCCTTCCTCTCCTTGCTAGAGTTCCTGATCAACTACACAGGAGGTTAAACTAGAATAATTACTCTTTCTACATAGCAGGAAAATTACGGAAACCTGCTGGGAAAACCTGCGCCTCACTTGTCCTACAAGTTGGGACTATTATGACTTCTAGTTACAGCTAAACAACAAGGAAGCAACCTTACTGTGTTATTCCTTGTTGCAATGTGTAGTAAGGAAGAGATATAAAGCTGAACTCAGCAGTTCTTTTGTGCGGAGGGTGAACTGGTGGGCGTTGGGCAGGGTGGCAAGCTAGGTTGAATTCAGATATCAGAGCATGAACACATCACATCTCCAGCTGAGAACAAAGAAAATAATAACTTTGTTCGGTAAACTCTGAAATACTGTCAATCTCCACTAGGAAAACTAGTGTTTAAAAGAAACACAAGTGTATTATCTGCGATATAATCTCGATAAAGTGTAAAAGTTTGTGTTGAGGTATGCATTCAGGTGTTATGAACAAAAGGGCAAGATATCACTCAATCGCATAATGTATGACCAAAGTGACTATCAACGAGTGAGGACAATATAACTATGCATCTGTAGCAGCCTACTCAAGACAACAATACCGGGGTCATTCCTCCCCTACCCACATCTAATTACGTTAGCTGCAGCTAATATGTAAAAGTGAGATTTGACTGGAATTGCCAATAAATCCTGTGATGCACAGGTGATTCACCCAAAAGCCAGATGATAGTAAAATGCTGAGATATACACTCCTTTGGGGCAAATTATATGAATAACTTGCTTGTTAATCAACAGCCACTGTGGACACTGAGACGGCATCCCAAAGGGATTTCCAGAAAGAAGCTGCTGGAAATTGTGCTGTTAAAAGATAAGTAATACTTCTCTTATGTTTGTTTCATGCTGGAAAGTGTTCTTATCCAACCGGTTCTCCACAAATTGGTCCTTCGAACCAGATGTGGAGAAAATTCTCCAGTAAAGGGAGGTACAATTTGTGGAGAACTGATTAGTACATTTTCCCTGCATGAAACAAACGTAAGACAAAGGTTACTTACCTTTTAACAGCACGAGTTACAGCAGCCTCTCCCTGGAAATCTCTTCCAGGTGCAGCCTCAGTGTCCACACGTGAACACATCACAAATCTACTCAGAACAAAGAAAATAATGACTTTGTGTGGTAAATTCTGAAATACTGTCAATTTCCACCAGGGAAACTAGTGTTAAAAAGAAACACATGTGTATAATCTGTTGTACAATCCCGATAAAGAGAGTAAAAGTTTGTGTCGTGGTATGCATTCAGGTGTTATGAACAAAGGGACAAGATATCACCCTATCGTGACCGAAGTGACTCCCTATCAATGAGTGAGGACATAACTGCGCATCTATAGCAGCCTACTCAAGACACTGATACCGGGATATACTTCCCTTGCCACAAATTAGAGAAAATTGGGTCAGTTACCAATAGATTCTCTGGCGCGCAGGTGATTCACTCAAAAAAAGTGAGTATCACTACGCATTTCAAATGATAGTGAAAAACTGAGTTATAGGCTCCTTTGGGGCAAATTATATGAATAACTTGCTTGTTAATCAACAGCCACTGTGGACACTGAGACGGCATCCCAAAGGGATTTCCAGAAAGAAGCTGCTGGAAATTGTGCTGTTAAAAGATAAGTAATACTTCTCTTATGTTTGTTTCATGCTGGAAAGTGTTCTTATCTAACCGGTTCTCCACAAATTGGTCCTTCGAACCAGATGTGGAGAAAATTCTCCAGTAAAGGGAGGTACAATTTGTGGAGAACTGATTAGTACATTTTCCCTGCATGAAACAAACGTAAGACAAAGGTTACTTACCTTTTAACAGCACGAGTTACAGCAGCCTCCCTGAAATCTCTTCCAGGTGCAGCCTCAGTGTCCACACGTGAACACATCACAAATCTACTCAGAACAAGAAAATAATGACTTTGTGTGGTAAATTCTGAAATACTGTCAATTTCCACCAGGAAACTAGTGTTAAAAAGAAACACATGTGTATAATCTGTTGTACAATCCGATAAAGAGAGTAAAAGTTTGTGTCGTGGTATGCATTCAGGTGTTATGAACAAGGGACAGATATCACCCTATCGTGACCAGTGACTCCCTATCAATGAGTGAGGACATAACTGCGCATCTATAGCAGCCTACTCAAGACACTGATACCGGATATACTTCCTTGCCACAAATTAGAGAAAATTGGGTCAGTTACCAATAGATTCTCTGGCGCAGGTGATTCACTCAAAGTGAGTATCACTCGCATTTCAAATGATAGTGAAAACTGAGTTATAGGTCCTTGGGGCAAATTATATGAATAATGCTTGTTAATCAACAGCCACTGTGGACACTGAGACGATCCAAAGGTTTCCAGAAGAGCTGCTGAAATTGTGCTGTTAAAAATAAGTAATACTCTCTTATGTTTGTTTCATGCTGAAAGTGTTCTTATCTAACCGGTTCTCCAATTGGTCCTAACCTTTTAATCTTGGAAACTGCATTAGCATTTTCGCATGAAAAGTCAAGTTACTTCTTTAACAGCAGATTAGATCAATGCAGCTTCAGTGTCCACACGTGAACACATCACAAATCTCCTACTCAGAACAAAGAAAATAATGACTTTGTCTCCATATTCTTCACCCTAACCCTACATTCTCCCTCACCCTACATTCTCCCTCACCCTACATTTTCCCTCACCCTACATTCTCTCTCATCCTACATTCTCTCTCACCCTACATTCTCCTTCATCCCTACAATCTCCCTCACCCTACATTCTCCCTCACCCTACATTCTTCCTCACCCTACATTTTCCCTCACCCTACATTCTCTCTCATCCTACATTCTTTCTCACCCTACATTCTCCTTCATCCCTACAATCTCCCTCACCCTACATTCTCCATCATCTAACATTCTCCATCACCCTACATTTTCCCACACTCTACATTCTCTCTCATCCTACGTTCTCTCCACCCTACATTCTTCTCTCTCACCCTACATTCTCCCTCATCTTACATTCTCCCTCACCCTACATTCTCCCTATCACCCTATATTCTCTCTCACCATACATTCTCCCTAATGCTACAGTCTCCTTCACCCTGCATTCTCTCTCACCCTACACTCTCCCTCACCCCTACATTTTCCCTCAACGTACATTCTCCCTTACCTTATATTCTTCCTCACCCTACATTCTCCTTCTCACCCTATATTCTCCCTCACACCTTTATTCTCTCTCATCCTACATTCTCCCTCACCACGCATTCTCCCTCACCCTACATTCTCCATCACCCTTACATTCTCGGTCAAAATGCATTCTCCCTCACCATACATTCTCCCTCACCTTATATTCTCCCTGACACTAAATTCTCCCTCACCCTAAATTCTCCCTCATCATACATTCTCCCTCACCATACATTCTCCCTCACCATACATTCTCCCTCACCATACATTCTCCATTACCTCGCAAACTTCCCGGACAACCTGTGACAGTACTGGCAGATTTCTTTGACACTGTTTTAAGGAAATTTGTCTATGTATGTTATTTAGGTTAGACTAGATTAGAACTGTGAGATTCATGTGTCATCTAATATGAAAATTAACCAAATTAAACATACCACAATGCCAATAAATGCAAGAGTAGGTAAAGATTGTTAAAAATACAACATTAAGAGTGACGGGGGGGGGGCAGAGACCCCGAGAGCAGATGGTCAAGTAACCTGTTGTTACTCTGGCGGCGTCAACGTTACACGGCTGACCATCTTCAGTCTAAGTGAAAATCTGACGTTGCTTAGAAGGATGATCTGTTACTTGGGTTAAGAACAACCTAGCTAATGATTCCAGAAGTAGGCGAAGCAACGGGAGTGTTGCAGTAGATGAAATAACACAAGTGTTGCAGTAGATGAAACACTGTAGTGTTACAATAAATCGTACAATAGCAGTGTTACAGTAGATGAAAAAATACTGGTGTTAAAATTGATGGAACACTAGCGTTACAGTATATAAAACACTCTAGTGTTACAATAGATGGAACAATAGTAGTGTTACAGTAGATGAAACAGTACGAGTGAAAGTCGTCAAGGAAGAGGCTGGAGTGACCGACCATGCTGGATCATGGTGTCCCGGTGGTTCTCTGGCACTCTCTTCCCCCCACCTCCATCCTTGACTCTTAACTGCTTAACTAGGCCATTCCCAGAAGCAAACAGGAAAGGAAATAAAGGCTGGTAAGGTTACTGGGAGAATATAATCGTGAAAAAAGGGGCAGGAGAAGGAATGGTAAAAAATGAGACGTGTGGATTGTGGAGAGAGGAAGGGACGTGGAGAGGAGAGAGAGGAAGGGACGTGGAGAGGAGAGAGAGAGGAAGGGACGTGGAGAGGAGAGAGAGGAAGGGACGTGGAGAGGAGAGAGAGGAAGGGACGTGGAGAGGAGAGAGAGGAAGGGACGTGGAGAGGATACGCAACAACAATCATGGAACAAGGCAAAAAATGTATAGCTAAAGGCAGTCAGGACCAGTTATGTAAACACACATGCCTGGCTTCAACAGGTATGTGTGCGTATTAGCGTGCGCATACACAAGCGCATGTACGCACACACACACGCAACGCACGCACAAACACACAGGGGCCAGGAGCTATGACTCGACCCCTGCAACCACAAATAGGTGAGTACACACACACACACACACACACACACACACACACACACAAACACACACATGACTTGAAACTAATGACAATACAGTGAGGATAATACAGTGAGGATAATACAATGAGGATAATACAGTGAGGATAATACAGTTAGGATAATACAGTGAGGATAATACAGTGAGGATAATACAGTGAGGATAATACAGTGAGGATAATACAGTGAGGATAATACAGTGAGGATAATACAGTGAGGATAATACAGTGAGGATAATACAATGAGGATAATACAGGCTCGGGTAGCAAAAGCTACAAACCTCACTGAGGGAGAAGGACCATGGGGTGAATATTATACTGAGCATATGACATGAGGTGAACATCAACCAAATAACTGCTGCAGTAAATACGCGTCTGGCAACTTTAAGAATAGCTCAAGGACATCTAAATAAGGAGTCATTCACAACATTGTACACCGTGTACGTCAGGCCAATATTGGAGTACGCAACACCAGTATGGAACCCACACCTGGTCAAGAACATCAAGAAATTGGAGAATGTGCAGAGGTTTGCAACAAGACTAGAAACCTGATGCCACTGGAGGACAGAAGGACTAGCGGAAATATAATGACGACTTACAAAATGCTAAGAGGAATTGATAAGGTGAACAGGGACACGATGTTTCACAAATGGGAAATCGAAACACGACGACAAAATTAGAAGTTGAAAACTCACATAAGTCATTAAGGATTTTGGGAAGTATTTCTTCAGCCTCAGAGTTATCAGGAAGTGGAACAATCTGGAGAGTGATGTAGTGGAGGAAGGATCCATAAATAGCTCTAAGAAGAGGTATGATAAAACTCATGGAGCAGGGACAGTGTGGACATAGTACCGTCGAGTAAAGAGGTGGGGGCCAAGAACTATGAATCGACGACCCCTGCAACCACAATTAGGTGAGTACACACACACACACACACACAGACACACACACACACACACACGCGCGCGCGCGAGAACAATGGGAAGGCCAGGATGAATCCTTGGTTCACCCAAAGATGAAGAGAGGCTAAAACCAAGTGTGCTAGGGAATGGAAGATGTATAGAAGGCAAAGGACCAAAGAAAATAAGGAAATTAGTCGATGAGCCAGAAATGAATATGCACAGATAAGGAGGGAGGCCCAGCGACAATACGAAAAATGATATAGCAACGAAAGCCAAGTGTGACCTGAAGCTGTTGTACAGTCACACCTGGAGGAAAACATCAGTCAAGGACCAGGTAATCAGGTTGAAGAAGGAAGGAGGGAAGACCACAAGAAACGACCGTGAAGTATGTGATGAGCTCAACATGGAATTTAGAGAAGAGTTTACAGTGGAGACAGAAAGGACACCAGAAAACAAGAGTGGTCGGGTACATAATCAAGTGCAGGACACGATACATACAACCGAGAAGGAGGTGAAGAGGCTGCTAAGTGAACTAGATGCCTCAAAAGCGATGGGGCCGGACAACATCTATCCGTGGGTCCTAAGAGAGGGAGCAGAGGAACGACAATCTGCAACACATCTATCGAAACAGGGTGACAACCTGAGGTTGTGGAAGACAGCAAATGTAGTCCCAATTTTTAAGAAAGGAGACAGACACACAACATTAAACTACAGACCAGTATCACTGACTTGTATAGTTTGCAAAGTCATGGAGAAGATTATCAGGAGAAGAATGGTGGAACACCTCGAAAGGAATGAGATTATTTACGACAACCAGCACGGTTTCAGGAAAGGGAAATCCTGTGTCACAAACCTACTGGAGTTTTACGACAAGGTGACGGCAGAAAGACGAGAAAGAGAGAGAGAGAGAGAGAGAGAGAGAGGGAGAGAGAGGTGGGTAGATTGCATTTTCTTGGACTGTAAGAAGGCTTTCGATACAGTTCCACACAAGAGATTATGCAAGGCAGTTATAACAAGGAAGGCACTGTAATGGATCAGAGAATGCCTGACAGGTAGGCAACAACGAGTCATGGTAGGCGACGAGGTGTCAGAGTGGGCGCCTATAACTAGTGGGGTTCCACATGGTTCAGTCCTAGGACCAGTGCTGTTTCTGGGATATGTGAATCACATGACGGTAGGGATAGACTTAGAAGTGTCCTTGTTTGCAGACGATGTAATGCTAATGAGGAGAATTCAATCGGATGAGGATCAGGCAAGACTAGAAAGGAATCTAGACAGGCTGCAAGACTGGTTCTGCAACTGGCTCCTAGAGTGTAACCCCCACCAAGTGAAAAGTTGTGAAGTTCGGGAAAAGGCAAAGAAGACCGCAAAGAAGACAAAGACCAGAACCCTCACTCAAGGAAAAGGATCTTGGGGTGAGTATAATGCCAAGGCAGGTTCAATTGCTGACCTAGAAAATGTTCAAAGAACCTTCACGGCACACATAACTGCGATAAAACACCTCAATTACTGGGAACCCTTAAAGTTCCTCAACCTGTACTCCCTAGAACGCAGGCGGGAGAGATATATGATTATATACACTTGGAAAATCCTAGAGGGATTAGTACCAAACTTGCACACGAAAATCACTCCTATGAAAGCAAAAGACTCATCAGACGATGAAACATTCCCCCAATGAAAAGCAGGGAAACCACTATCACGATTAGAGCCAACACAATAAGTGTGAGGGCTCCAAGACTGTTCAACTGCCTCCCAGCATATAGTATAGGGGGGATTACCAATAGACCCCTGGCTGTCTTCAAGAAGGCGCTGGACAGGCACCAAAAGTCAGTACCTGACCAGCCGGGCTGTGGTTCGTACGTCGGGTTGCATGCAGACAATAGTAACAGCCTGGTTGATCAGGTCCTGATCCACAATGAGTCCTGGTCACAGATCGGGCCGCGGGGGCGTTGACCCCCGAAACCCTCTCCAGGTATACTCCAGATAAGCACATCTCCTGAGGCGCACATCAACCAAATAACTGCTGCAGTATATGGGCGCCTGGCAAACCTAAAAATAGTATTCCGACACGTCAGTAAGGAGTCGTTCAAGACTCTGTACACCGTGTACGTCGGGCCCATATTGGAGTATGCAGCACCAGTGTGGAACCCACAGCTGGTCAATCACATCAAGAAATTAGAGAAAGTGCAAAGCTTTGTAACAAGACTAGTCCCAGAGCTAAAGGGTATGTCCTACGAGGAGAGGTTAAGGGAGGTAGGTTCTTCAGGACGTAAATCGAACTGACGACACTGGACGACAGGAGGGACAGGGGGAACATAACGACATATAAAATTCTGAGAGGAATTGACAAGGTGGACAGAGACACAATGTTCCAGAGATGGGACACAGCAACACGGGGTCACAATTGAAAGTTGAAGGCTCAGATGAGTCACGGGGATGTCAGGAAGTATTTCTTCAGTCATAGAGTTGTCAGGAAGTGGAACACTCTGGAAAGTGATGTAATGGAGGCAGGAACCATACATAGCTTTAAGAAGAGGTATTATAAGGCTCATGGAGCAGAGAGAGAGAGTGGACCTAGTAACGACCAGTGAAGAGGCGGCGTTAGGAGCTGTGAATCGACCCCTGCAACCACAATTAGGTGAGTACACGTGACCTGTAACCCCGAGAGTCCCCGAGACCACTATTAGAGCCAAATATTACCTGTCTCTGTGCCTGTTCTAATTCATCTCGTTAATCTTGCAAGTAAAGATATGTGAAACTAACAAGAAGAATTAGAATTGGCAGAGACAGAGACAGACTGCGGTATCACTGTTCATACCCTGCATGAGAGGTCTGGGGCTCGGTACGAAGATGTGCAAGGTCATGTAGACCGGTGAAGGACAAACCAAAATAGAAAAGATAAAAAAAAATAGAAAAGAGGAGAAAACGTGTAAATATCGATGATGGAGGAGGACCTGGGAGTGAGCAACATATTGATCATGTAACAGGAGGGGCATATTAACTGAATAATTACCACAGCCTCTGAGACACTGGGAACTCTCAGAAGACCCTTCAGGAAACTTAACAAAGAGCTATTGGGACATTATACACGACGGATGTGAAGCAAATCATTAATAACTACAGAACAGCAGCAGCAGCAGCAGCAACAGCAGTAGAAGTAGCAGCAGAAGCAGCAGCAGAAGCAGCAGCAGCAGCAGAAGCAGCAGCAGCAGCAGAAGCAGCAGCAGCAGCAGAAGCAGCAGCAGCAGCACAAGCAGCAGCAGAAGCAGCAGCAGCAGCAGAAGCAGCAGCAGCAGCACAAGCAGCAGCAGCAGCAGCAGCAGAAGCAGCAGCAGAAGCAGCAGCAGCAGCAGCAGCAGAGGGACTGATCAAACATGTCAGAAACTCGATAAGGGGTCAGAGATAATGACCCAAGATGTGAGGGAAGAACTATGAAAAGAGAGTAAATGATATAACATCTTTGAAAAAAGGAGCAAAGGAGACATGATTACGAAGTAAAATACACTAAAAGAATTGACAGGGTGAACTCTTTAAAATGAAAGAATCAAGGTCGCGAGGGTCCTAGAGGGAAATTGAGCGTACAGATGAGCAGAACTAATATCATGAAGAATTTTTTTCAGTTTATGATTGTAAAGAATTGGAATGAGCTGCGTGATAATGCAAATTTAACACACAATTTTGAGAGATGCTGTGACAGGTACCAATAGCACTGGAACCAGCACTACCTGTCAGCTTAGTTTGAAATGAGGGGCCAAGAGCTATGACACGTGCCCCACAAACGTAAATTATTAAGGACAAATCTTCAAATACAAAGTGTGGACTTTAAGGAAAAGAGAATTAGTCAGGAACACAGAAATTCTTGTAAAACAATAAACAAGAGAGAAAGAGACATCCGCGAAGTGTAAACAGAAGGAGAACTAACTGCGAATCGTTAAAGCTGCTGCAATAGAGGACAAAAAAGAATAAATAACGGCGCGGAAGGAGATATAACAGAGAAAATGTTTTGCTCATGGAGAACCACACCATTTGAAGACGGAGGCAAAGACTCGGGTATAATATAAACAGTCCCATAACACACTCACCACACACTCACACCGGGCCTGGAAAAGGCAAACATATTCAGAAAGCGCACTCAAGTGGGTGAATACACTAGCCATAAAGGCCTCTCTCTCCCTTTCCCTTAAAACTTACGGCCTTGTTTACATTTACAAGCCGCCATGCTAGTGGTCGCTATTTCCCTCCAAAAATATCAGCTGATAGCTCTGGCGGGAAAACATTAATATTGCCCCAGCTGACAAAATAAACAAACCGCAAGTTGTCTCCACCTAAGAATTTCTTTCTCGAATCGATTTTCTCTTGGGTTTCGGCTAAAGAAAACGACAGAAAGGCACTGGTATATATACATTTAGACGGAACTGAGAGTTTAATTAAAGGTCTTTAAGATTTTTTTTTTTTTATGAAGGACTTTTTTTTTTTTTTTTTGAAAGGCAGAAGGCAATAAGTGGAAGGTTGATGAATTCTTGAGTCAGGTAGCAATTACTGCCTCGTCAAGACAAGACATTCTGGGAGCGCTAAGTCAAAAGTTTCGGGTCCTTTTTTATTTCTGTTTTGTTTAGGACTGTTTTTAAAGACCAAAGCCGTTCTGGAGCAGATGTTGACGTGATTAAAGAGGAAGGGAGAGGGGTGAGAAAGAGGCGAGGGAAAGACGAATGTAGAATCAAGAGAGGTAGGGAAAATGGAGGAAGAAGGTAGGAGAAAGGTTGACAACAAAACTAGCAGTGAGAAGAGAAAACTAGAAAAACAATAAATGTGATAAACAAAGTAGAATAGGCGATTGAAGCAGCAGAACTGATAATCGAGAATGTGACAACATCAAGAAGAGTAAGTACGATACAAAGAAGTAGGAAGTAATATGGAACAGGAGGAAGAGGAATGGGTGAACGTGACAAGGATGACAGGAGAAGGTGTGTGAGATAGGAGATAGTGGAAGAGCGCGATAAAACTGTTAACAACCCCATAACCGAGAAGAGGGGAGGACATGAAGAAGAAAGAATGGGATGGGGAGAAGAGGGAGGATGGAGAGGGGAGGGGAAAAGGACGGAGGAGAATAGAAAGAAGGGAACGAGAGAAAAAGAGGGGGAAAGGAGGAGGAGGTAAATGAGATAAATGAACGAATGTGACGGTATGAGAAGATAAGAGTAGCCCGAGAAAGAAGGAAAGAAAAGCGGAGAAAGTAGAGCTGAGAAAGAAGGGAAAGAACGGTGAGATGGGAGTGTAAAATACAGATGAATAGCAAAAAGTTAAAAAAATAATAATAATAAAATAAACAATAATGACACAGAAGACAAGGCAAGAGAAACACACAAAAAGATAAAATAAAGAAAGGAATCATAATAAAATGATCAAGAACACTGTTCACCTATTACGAGTGTTTACACACACACATGCGGGTATACATTGCAACAATAGCAAACAAGCGATCAACACTGCCCTGCAATCACTGGGAAAGGGGGAAGTAAAGTGATGTTGCTTTAGGTCTTTCGCGTTGCAGTAGGAAACGCTTCTTCAGGAACAATGCAAGAGAGGCCAAGCAGGTGTGTCCAGGGACACAGTCCAGCCAGGAAAGTTGTACTGTGTCTCAGGACACAACTGCTTCTGCTCTCCTCCAACAATGTTTGTAAGTAAACTCGCGCGTTCACAAACTGTTAAGCATACAAACACACACACACACACACACACACACACACACACACACACACACACACACACTCACGCCCCGATGGCATGGTGGCTAGCGCTCTTGCTTCACGCACGGAGGGCCCGGTTCAATTCGGCGGGCCGAAACATTTCGAAGTGTTTCGTTACCACACACACACACACATACATACAACAGGCCTAGTGTCTAATCGACATGTGCCTAGGACAAAATGGTAACTAACATATACATTATATATATATATATATATATATATATATATATATATATATATATATATATATATATATATATATATATATATATATATATAAGTAAAGGAAAAAGTTAGCATATGAGAGTTTTTTACAAAGTAGGAGTGAGGCAAGGAGGGAGGAGTACATGGAGACAAAAAAAAGAGAGGTTAAGAGAGTGGTGAAGCAATGTAAAAAGAGAGCAATAAGGAGTGAGATGTTATCACCAAATTTTGTTGAAAATAAGAAAAAGTTTAGAGTGAGATTAATAGATTGAGGAAGCCTAGGGAACAAATGGATTTGACAGTTAAAAATAGGAGGACAGTTATTAAATGGAGAGTTAGAGGTATCGGGAAGATGGAGGGAATATTTTGAGGAATTCTTAAATGTTGATGAAGACAGGAAGCTGTGATTTCGTGTATAGGGCAAGGAGGAATAACATCTTGTAGGAGTGTGGAAGAGCCAGTTGTGGGTGTGGGGAAAGTTCGTGAGACAGTGGATAGAATGAAAGGGGGTAAGGCAGCTGGGATTAATGGGATAAAGATAGAAATGTTAAAAGCAGGCGGGGATATAGTTTTGGAGTGGTTGGAGCTATTATTTAATAGATGTATGGAAGAGGGTAAGGTACCTCGGGATTGGCAGAGAGCATGTATTGTTCCTTTGTATAAAGGCAAAGGGGACAAAAGAGAGTGCAAAAATTATAAGGGAATAAGTCTGTTGAGTATACCTGGTAAAGTGTATGGTAGAGTTATTATTGAAAGAATTAAGAGTAAGACGGAGAGCAGGATAGCAGATGAACAAGGGGGCTTTAGGAAAGGTAGGGGGTGTGTAGACCAAGTGTTTGCAGTGAAACATATAGGTGAACAGTATTTAAATAAGGGTCAAGAGGTTTTTGTGGCATTTGTGGCAGGGTGGATAGAGGGCAATGTGGCAGATGTTGCAGGTGTATGGAATAGGAGGTAGGTTACTGAAAGCAGTGAATAGTTTTTACGAGGATAGTGAGGCTCAGGTTAGAGTGTGTAGGAGAGAGGGAGATTATTTCCCAGTAAAAGTAGACCTTAGACAGGGATGTGATGTCACCGTGGTTGTTCAATATATTTATAGATGGGGTTGTAAGAGAAGTGAATGCGAGGATCTTGGGGAGAGGTGTGGGGTTAAAAGACAAAGAATCAAATACAAAGTGGGAGTTGTCACAGTTGCTCTTTGCTGATGACACTGTGCTTTTGGGAGATTCTGAAGAGAAGTTGCAGAGGTTGGTGGATGAGTTTGGTAGGGTATGTAAAAGAAGAAAATTAGAAGTGAATATAGGAGAGAGTAAGGTGATGAGGATAACAAAAAAAAATAGGTGACGAAAGATTGAATATCAGATTGGAGGGAGAGAGTATGGAGGAGATGAATGTATTCAGATATTTGGGAGTGGACGTGTCAGTGGAGGGGTCTATGAAAGATGAGGTAAATCATAGAATTGACGAGGAGGAAAAGGTGAGTGGTGCATTGAGGAGTCTGTGGAGAAAAAAAACATTATCCATGAAAGCAAAGAGGGGAATGTATGAGAGTATAGTTATACCAACACTCTTGTATGGGTGTGAGGGATGGGTTGTGAATGTTGCAACAAGGAGAAGGCTGGAGGTAGTGGAGATGTCATGTCTGAGGGCAATGTGTGATATGAATATAATGCAGAGAATTCGTAGTTTGGAAATTAGGAGGAGGTGCGGGATTACCCAAACTATTATCCAGAGGGCTGAGGAGGGGTTGTTGAGGTGGTTTGGACATGTAGAGAGGATGGAACAAAATAGAATGACTTCGAGTGTATAAATCTGTAGTGGAGGGAAGACGAGGTAGGGGCTGGCCTAGGAAAGGTTGGAGGGAGGGGGTAAAGGAGGTTTTGTGTGTGAGGGGCTTGGACTTCCAGCAAGCATGCGTGAGCGTATTTGATAGAAGTGAATGGAGACAAATGATTTTTAGGACTTGACGTGCAGTTGGAGTGTGAGCAAGGTAACATTTATGAAGGGATTCAGGGAAACTGGCAGGCCGGACTTGAGTCCTGGAGATGGGAAGTACAGTGTCTGCACTCTGGAGGGGTGATAATGTTGCAGTTTTATAACTGTAGTTTAAGCATGCCTCTGGTAAGACTATTCAGTGAATGATGATGAAAGTTTTTCTTTTATGGGCCATCCCACAGTGTTGTTATTGATCAATACCACTCGTTCGTGGGTACATTAATATAAAATACTGCTCGTGGGGCTAGTACACCAAACAGGGAGTAGAATGAAATTAGCTCAGGCATCCACACCACCGTATGTCCTCGGATGACGGGTGCAACACCTAGCTTGGCTGGGTGCGTCATTATTGAGAATTGTGTGGTCCCTTGGACTAGAGTGCCATGTGTCTTTTGCTCACTATGAGGCGGGACAAAGCAGCATGGGTTCAACTCCTTGGCTAGTCGCAGTGTTGTTATTGATCAATACCACTCGTTCGTGGGTACAATATATATATATATATATTATATATATATATATATATATATATATATATATATATATATATATATATATAATATGTAGTAATTAAATAGTGTTCACGATTCAGATTCATAGTAGGTTGACATTATACCTCTCCTTCATGCTGATGTATCCTCCTCTCGGCTATACAAGGATGGTAGAATAAAAGTCCCAGGAATAAATCCCTGAATAAATTCTGAATAAATAAGAAGAGAATATTTATTGCTTTGCGACTTCCGTGGCGTTGTCTTGCGCCAGGATATAAAAATTGTCAATTCTCGGCCATGAATCACAGTCGACAGGAGGTGATGGCAAGGGGGAGGGGAATAGAAGAGGGGAGGGTAGGGAAGAGGGAAGGCGAGGCAAGGCAAGGGAAATACCTCTGTGGGCACCGAAGGAACCTTAGTTATTACCACGACACAGACACACACACAGAGGACGATATTTGCGTTCTTATATACGGCTTCATATCCGGCTAGGAAGAGACGTGACTTCGGCCTTCGCACAGTGATGATTTGTGCCCAGACAACTTTTATTTATTTTTTCAAGGGAGCATCTACTATTTATAACCAACCTTTATCACTCATGAATGTGTCTGATCTGAAGGTTTATCTTCAGCCCCGGGAGGGTTAGCGTGGGAGGGGGGGTGTCACCACCCCCGTGGCCCGGTCCCAGGCCAGGCCTCCCGTCACTAAATTCTCCACTGACTTTTCCACAAGGGTTTAGAGCAAGACGCTTCTGCCTCTCACAGTTGCTGCAACACTGAAGAGGTTCCAGTGCGCTGGATGACAAGCGAAACAGCGTTGTCTTTGTTGTCTGTTGTTCGTGTTGTTGTGTTTCCACTCTTCTCTCTTTTCATTCATCGATCTTCCTTGTTATTCCATCTGCATTACTATACTTTCAGTATTCTGACTGTTATTGTGTATAGGTTTCCACGATCTTTTTCTGATTCTCTTTGATGATAGTGTTGTCTCTCCCGCCTCCTCCTCCTCCTCATCCTCTTCCTATTCCTCCTCCTCCTCTTCCTACTTCTTTTTCTTTTTTTCATCATCATCATCATCATCATCATCATCATCATCATCATCTTCTTCTTCTTCCATATATTTATTAGGAATCGCTAAAACCGTAAGTGTTATACCGCGATTGGAAAATGGGAGACAATCGCTCCCTTACATGACGAGTCCCTCACTAAAACCAAGGCACTTCCTTGAAGAGGACACAGACTTAACAAAGACTATTATTATTATTGATGTAACAACGCACAATGCAAGAAGAATAACCAGAAAAGTAGGCAGATGAATCTTCTTGACAGAGCACAAATAGCACTAAGCATTTTTTTTTTTATTGCCACTCTTTGGCATTTCCAGCATGTCTTGAAATTTCTAGGGATTTTTTATGCAAGCAACAGCCTTCGGGAACTTGGCAAGAAAAAAAGCCAATGTAAAAACGCCTTGCAGCGGGTCACCTAAAAAAAAAACTAATATTCTGCAACAGCGCTTTTCAGGTCCTCGACAACAGAAACACTGGCGCAAGAAACAGCAAAGATGTGATAAAAGGACATAGCCAAGCAAGAGATGAGTCTCTGACACTGTTGAGAGGCACTTCAAAACAATCTTGAGAGAGACTACAAGAAACAATGTTGAGAGGCTCGTCCAGACACGTTGTTGAGAGACTTCCAGTCACACTGTTGACAAGCACTTCCAGACACAATGTTGAAAGACACTTCCAGGCACAATGTTAAGAGACACTTCCAGACACAGTGTTGAGAGACACTTCCAGACACAATGTTGAGAGACACTCCCAGACACAATGTTGAGACACACTTCCAGACACAATGTTGAGACACACTTCCAGACACAGTGTTGAGAGACACTTTCAGACACAGTGTTGAGAGACACTTCCAGTCATAATGTTGAGAGACACTTCCAGACACAGTGTTGAGAGACACTTTCAGACACAGTGTTGAGAGACACTTCCAGTCATAATGTTGAAAGACACTTCCAGACACAGTGTTGAGAGACACTTTCAGACACAGTGTTGAGAGACACTTTCAGTCATAATGTTGAGAGGCACTTCCAGACACAGTGTTGAGAGACACTTTCAGACACAGTGTTGAGAGACACTTCCAGTCATAATGTTGAGAGACACTTCCAGACACAGTGTTGAGAGACACTTTCAGACACAGTGTTGAGAGACACTTCCAGTCATAATGTTGAGAGGCACTTCCAGACACAGTGTTGAGAGACACTTCCAGTCATAATGTTGAGAGGCACTTCCAGACACAGTGTTGAGAGACACTTCCAGTCACAGTGTTGCGAGACACTTTCAGACACAGTGTTGAGAGACACTTCCAGTCATAATGTTGTGAGACACTTCCAGACACAGTGTTGAGAGACACTTCCAGTCATAATGTTGAGAGACACTTAAAGACACAGTGTTGAGAGACACTTTCAGACACAGTGTTGAGAGACACTTCCAGACACAGTGTTGAGAGACACTTCCAGACACAGTGTTGAGAGACACTTCCAGTCATAATGTTGAGAGACACTTCCAGACACAGTGTTGAGAGACACTTCCAGACAGTGTTGAGAGATACTTCCAGACACAGTGTTGAGAGACACTTCCAGTCATAATGTTGAGAGACACTTCCAGACACAGTGTTGAGAGACACTTCCAGAAAGTGTTGAGAGATACTTCCAGACACAGTGTTGAGAGACACTTCCAGACACAGTGTTGAGAGACACTTCCAGTCATAATGTTGAGAGACACTTCCAAACACAGTGTTGAGAGACACTTCCAGACAGTGTTGAGAGACACTTCCAGTCACAGTATTGAGAGACACTTCCAATCACAGTATTGAGAGGCACTTCCAGTCACAGTGTTGAGAGACACTTCCAGTCACAGTGTTGAGAGACATTTCCAGACACAATGTTGAGAGACACTTCCAGTCACAGTGTTGAGAGACACTTCCAGACACAATGTTGAGAGACACTTCCAGTCACAGTGTTGAGAGACACTTCAAGACACAGTGTTGAGAGACACTTCCAGACACAGTGTTGAGAGACACTTCCAATCACAGTGTTGAGAGACACTTTCAGACACAGTGTTGAGAGACACTTCCAGTAACAGTGTTGAGAGACACTTCCAGTCACAGTGTTGAGAGACACTTCCAGTCACAGTGTTGAGAGACACTTCCAGACACAGTGTTGAGAGACACTTCCAGTCACAGTGTTGAGAGACACTTCCAGACACAGTGTTGAGAGACACTTTCAGACACAGTGTTGAGAGACACTTCCAGTCACAGTGTTGAGAGACACTTCCAGACACAGTGTTGAGAGACACTTTCAGACACAGTGTTGAGAGACACTTCCAGTAACAGTGTTGAGAGACACTTCCAGACACAATATTGAGAGACACTTTCAGACACAGTGTTGAGAGACACTTCCAATCACAGTGTTGAGAGACACTTCCAGACACAGTGTTGAGAGACACTTTCAGACACAGTGTTGAGAGACACTTCCAATCACAGTGTTGAGAGACACTTCCAGACACAGTGTTGAGATACACTTCCAGACACAATATTGAGAGACACTTCCAGACACAGTGTTGAGAGACACTTCCAGTCACAGTGTTGAGTGACACTTCCAGTCACAGTGTTGAGAGACACTTCCAGACACAGTGTTGAGAGACACTTCCGGTCACAGTGTTGAGAGACACTTCCAGTCACAGTGTTGAGAGACACTTCCAGACACAGTGTTGAGAGACACTTCCAGACACAGTGTTGAGAGACACTTCCAGTCACAGTGTTGAGAGACACTTTCAGACAGTGTTGAGAGACACTTCCAGACACAATGTTGAGAGACACTTCCAGTCACAGTGTTGAGAGACACTTCCAGTCACAGTGTTGAGAGACACTTCCAGACACAGTGTTGAGAGACACTTCCAGTCACAGTGTTGAGAGACACTTCCAGTCACAGTGTTGAGAGACACTTCCAGACAGAGTGTTGAGAGACACTTCCAGTCACAGTGTTGAGAGACACTTCCAGACACAGTGTTGAGAGACACTTCCAGACACAGTGTTGAGAGACACTTCCAGACACAGTGTTGAGAGACACTTCCAGTCACAGTGTTGAGAGACACTTCCAGTCACAGTGTTGAGAGACACTTCCAGACACAGTGTTGAGAGACACTTCCAGACACAGTGTTGAGAGACACTTCCAGTCACAGTGTTGAGAGACACTTCCAGTCACAGTGTTGAGAGACACTTCCAGACACAGTGTTGAGAGACACTTCCAGTTACAGTGTTGAGAGACACTTCCAGACACAGTGTTGAGAGACACTTCCAGACACAATATTGAGAGACACTTCCAGACACAGTGTTGAGAGACACTTCCAGTCACAGTGTTGAGAGACACTTCCAGTCACAGTGTTGAGAGACACTTACAGACACAGTGTTGAGAGACACTTCCAGACACAGTGTTGAGAGACACCTTTATTTTTGATACCTTTGATAAGTTCCGAGAGTTTGCCTACTCTCGCAGCCCGGCCCTGAGCCAGGTTTGTCTGGTGCTTGTCAGGTCTACCAGGCTGTTGCTGGTGGCAACGTGATGGCCCACATCGTCACACCCTGGTTGATCTGGCACTTGGCGGAGGAAATTTCCTAACTTCTTCTTAAAGACGTCTACACTTGTTCCAGCAGTTTCTAATATTTTGGCTTAAATAGCAACGCTCTTCTTGCCATATAAGACAAGCGAAAATTTGTGTATGTAATAATTTCGCAAAAATTATTCTGAACCAAACGAAAAAAATACATTTCATTGTGTTTGTTTAATTTTAAATTATTGTAAACGCATTTCAAATATATTTTGCTGGATTAGGCTAAATTAAATTGTTCTTGCTATAATAAGGTTAGGTAAGTTTTCTAATGATCTTTTGGTACAAAATTATTTATTTTTACATTAGCATTAATGAAAAAATATATATCTTTAAACGCATAAGATAAATTTTTAGAAAGGACTTAATTTTAACCAATTTTACTTATTCGGCGCAGTGTTGTTATTGATCAATACCACTCGTTCGTGGTTACAATAGTATATATATATGCTGCTCGTGAGGCTAGTACACCAAACGGGGAGGAGAATGAAATTAGCTTAGAAGCTCCTACATCACCGTATGTCCTCGGATGGCGGTAAAACCGCTAGCCCTGCTGGCTGCGTCATTTTTGTAGAATTTGGTGGTCCTGTGGGTTAAAGCGTCATGTGGTTCTTGCTCACCATGAGGCGGGTCAGTACAACATGGGTTCGAGTCCTTGGCTAGCACAGTGTTGTTATTGATCAATACCACTCGTTCATGGTTACAATAATACATACACACACTCATATATATATATATATATATATATATATATATATATATATATATATATATATATATATATGAGTGTGTGTATGTATATATATATATATATGATGAGAAGTCAAATCATAATTTTATGTAACAGTCTTTATATATTATTACTTTTTATTAACACATCGGCCGTTTCCCACCAGGGTAGGGTGGCTGATAAGAAAACTTTCACAATCATTGCTACCAGAGGCGTGCTTACACTACACTTATAAAACTGCAACATTAATACCTCTCCTTCAGAGTGCAGGCACTGTACTTCCTATCCCATCTCATATATATATATATATATATATATATATATATATATATATATATATATATATATATATATATATATATATATATATATATATATATATGAGATGGGATAGGAAGTAGTGCCTGCACTCTGAAGGAGAGGTATTAATGTTGCAGTTTTATAAGTGTAGTGTAAGCACGCCTCTGGTGAAATGATTGTGAAGTTTTTCTTTATCAGACCCACCCTGTGGGAAAGCCGATGTGTTAATAATAAAAGTAAATATATATAAGACTTTACATATATATATATATATATATATATATATATATATATATATATATATATATATATATATATATATATATATATATATATAATCACGAACAAAGTGATCTGGAATCATCAACAGAATGGCTTGGCCAGACTCAAACCGCGTCCATGCCCAGCCCGTGTGAACTGAACAAAGTACGCATCACTCCATGGTGTTTAAGCATGGTGGTCCAATGGAGAGAGGAATGCATACTTTGTTCATTTAACACGGGGCTGGGCATGGGAATGCAGGATGGAGTCCTGGCCAAGCCCCAGTTTGATAATGATTCAAAATCACTTGTGTCGTGATTTCATTGATATATAGACTGCTGGTGAAGGCTGACAAAGATATATATATATATATATATATATATATATATATATATATATATATATATATATATATATATATATATATATGAGATGGGATAGGAAGTACAGTGTCTGCACTCTGAAGGAGAGGTGTTAATGTTGCAGTTTTATAAGTGTAGTGTAAGCACGCCTCTGGTAAGACAATGATTGTGAAAGTTTTTCTTTATCAGGCCACCCTACCCTGGTGGGAAACGGCCGATGTGTTATTAATAAAAGTAATAATATATATAAGACTGTTACATAAAAATTATGATTTGACTTCTCATCACTCTTTTCAAGAATTTTATGATGTGCGATGGATAGTTGTCTACTCTCCTGTTTATGCAAAGTAGATATGTCTGCTCTTTAAGGTCTCTGCAATTTCGCATGTATCCAAGAACCTTTTCTAAAGAATAACGAGTGCTCGTGCTAGTGGTATTTTTCTCTTATTTATTGCTATTGTACTTCTTTATTTATATTTATTTTTCGAATCCTTCAGGATTAGTGCTGATGTCAGTTATATGATGTGTGTGGCCTTTCTGGGGAATGAAAAAAAAATACTACATTCTCCTCCCAGGTGATTGTTGAACATTGATTTATAATGGTATTTCATCATTTCATTCGCTTCTTTTCCATCGTCAATTTGCGAACCTTCAGTGATTAATGGTTCAATTCTACAGGTAGTTCTTAATTTGGATTCTACATATATGTAGAAATATTTGGGATTTCTAGAAATATCCTGGACTGATTTTTGTTCCCTTTGTGCTTCTT
>WNWK01006458.1:0-45000 GCA_009830355.1 Cherax destructor
AAGTCACGTCTGTAAGGCGACATAACTTATAAATCACGTCTGTAAGGCGACATAACTTATAAAGCACGGCTTTAAGGCGACATAACTTATAAATCACGTCTGTAAGGCGACATAACTTATAAAGCACGGCTTTAAGGCGACATAACTTATAAATCACGGCTCACTAGAATCCAGGGTTTTCTACCTTTCTGGTAGATGGGGGGTCACTTCTGTTAGACGGGGTTACTTCTGTTAGACGGGGGTCACTTCTGTTAGACGGGGGTCACTTCTATTAGACGGGGGTCACTTCTGGTAGACGGGGATCACTTCTGGTAAAAGGGGATCACTTCTGTTAGACGGGAGTCGCTTCTGGTAAACGGGAGTCGCTTCTGGTAGACAGGAGTCACTTCTGGTTGACGGGAGTCACTTTGGTAGACGAGGTCACTTCTGGTAGACGAGGGTCACTTCCGGTAGACGGTGGTCACGTCTTGTAGACGGGAGTCACTTCCGGTAGACGGGGGTCACTTCTGGTAGACGGGGGTCACTTCTGATAGATAGGAGTCACGTCTTGTAGACGGGAGTCACTTCTGGTAGACGGGGCCATATCTTGTAGACCGGAGTAACTTCTGCTAGACGGGGTCACTTCTGGTACACGGGACTTACTGCTGGTAGACGGGGTCACTTGTGGTAGACGGGGTCACTTCTGGTAGACGGGGTCACTTCTGGTAGACGGGGTCACTTCTGGTACACGGCAGTTACTTCTGGTAGACGGGGTCACTTCTGGTAGACGGGGTCACTTCTAGTAGACGGGTCACTTCTGGTAAACGGGGTCACTTCTGGTAGACGGGGTCACTTCTGGTAGACGGGGTGACTTCTGGTAGACGGGGTCACTTCTGCTAGACGGGGTCACTTCTGGTAGACGGGGTCACTTCTGGTAGACGGGGTCACTTCTGGTAGACGGGGTCACTTCTGGTAGACAGGGTCACTTCTGGTAGACGGGGTCACTTCTGGTAGACGGGGTCACTTCTGGTAGACGGGGTCACTTCTGGTAGACAGGGTCACTTCTGGTAGACGGGGTCACTTCTGGTAGACGGGGTCACTTCTGGTAGATGGATGGTTACCCTTGAACCTACATTGTACACAATGGTTAGAGAGGCGTATCCCACAATTCCATTGCATTTAGGAAAAAGCAAACATTTTCTGTCAGTCACCTCTCTCTCTCTCTCTCTCTCTCTCTCTCTCTCTCTCTCTCTCTCTCTCTCTCTCTCTCTCTCTCTCTCTCTCTCTCTTTACTCTCACTCACATACAGACAGACAGAGACACACAAAAAACACTAACCCACGAACACACACACAGTGAAGAGGCAGGACCAGGAGCTATGAATCGACCTCCCACACCAAAATTAGGATTGTACAACTAGGTGAGTAGACACACACACACACACACACACACACACACACATATATAATAATAATCTTTGACCACACATTAGGGACTATCATTATTCAAATCAGAAATTTATGTTTATGTCCGATAAAAAACACAACGAGGTGATAAACATTGGACTTTCTCTTAAAATTATGCCTCTAATCGACTAAATTCTTGTCTAGACTACTAAGTCTTTTTACGAGGTCATTTATTGTGAGTGCGCTGTGTGTGTGTGTACTCACCTAATTGTGGTTGCAAGGGTCGAGTCACAGCTTGAGGCCCCACCTCTTCACTTGTCGCTATTAGGTCACTCTCCCTGCTCCATGAGCTTTTTCATACCTCTTCTTAAAGCTATGCACTGATCCTGCCTTCACTACATAACTTTCCAGACTATTCCACTTCCTGGCAACTCTGTAACATCCCTGGGACTCATCTAAGTCCTCAACTTCCAACTATGACCCGTTGTTGCTGTGTCCCACCTCTGAGCTGTAGAATGACAAGTATTAAATACCAATTTGCCCCAAAGGAGCGTATATTTCAGCATTTCATTCCTTATCTGAATCGCTTCGTGGTACTCACTTGGTTTGGGTGAAATCACCCGCACATAACAAGGTCTATTGGTAATTCCAGTCAAATCTCACCCCTATCTATCAGCTGAAGCTAACATAACTAGGTGTGAGTATGACTGGACTTACCTGGGTATTGTAATGACCCAATTTTGTGGTAGGGAAGTATGACCCCGGTATCGTTGTCTTGAGTAAGCTGCTACAGATGCGTAGTTATGTCCTAACTCTTTGATAGGGAGTCACTTAGCATATGTCACTCAATAGGGTGGTATCTTGTCCCTTTGTTCATAGTTTCGTGGAATTATACACAACAGGAAGAACACAGATACACAATAACACTGCGTGATTAGTTCTACCTCAAATTTCCTGGCTTATATAGGAAACAAGTCTGACTTTCCTAGTTTCTGGAGATTGTCAGAATGAACAAGAGTCAAGAACGCAATGTTCACTACTGTCCCTTTGTCTTTTGTTCGACAAGGTAGGCAACGCCCTCTTCGTTCCTTGAAACAACCTGCCCACCGCCATCGTCGTCCCCACAAAGGATATACTGAACTCTACTTGATTTTGTTATCTAGCTATAGACTAGAATTGATAACAGTCCCAACCTATAGATAAAGTGGGTGCAGGTTTTCCTTAATTATCCTGTTAAGGAGAAAGGAGAAATTACTCCAGTTTAACCCTCACTTGTAGTTGCAACGAACTCTAGCAAGGAGAAGATAGGTTGTCTCTTGACGTTAGTACGAACATATGTGTTTGATTAATCTGTTGATGAGGAAGTAAGACTCCATCAGCCTCTTCTGGGAGGGCTAAATCCTTCAAAAGGCTGAGAGGGTTGTGAGATACCTCCTTTATCTGAGAATTTTCTCCACAGTTTGAGTGTGTATGTGTGCACACACGCATGTATGTGTGTACTCACTGATTTGTGGATGCAGGGGTCGATTCACTGTTCTTGGCCCCGTTTCAGTGGTCGTTGCAAGAATCACGGAGAGTATGGATCCAGCTATGTATGGATCCCGCCTCCACAGCACCAGAATGCTATAACAAAAAAAGGCACAATACCGTGACTGGAACAATACACACACAACCCGAAATATAAAGAGGAGCTTACGACGACGTTTCGGTCCGACTTGACCATTTACAAAGTCACACTAACACAATGGACGAAACGTCTTCGTAAGCTCCTCTCTTTATATATGTGTGGGTTGAATTAACTAAAATATATTTAGTTGGATTAGTCTAAATTAAATTGCGCTTGTTATTATAAGGTTAGGTAAGTTTTCTAAGGTTATTATTAATTTTCACATTAACATAATTTAAAAATATATTTTTAAATGTATGAGAAAATTTAGATAGAACTTAATTTTAAATGAGGTCTTGTAATTGACCAGTTTTATTATTCGACACGACATTATATATATATATATATATATATATATATATATATATATATATATATATATATATATATATATATATATATATATATATATATATATATATGTCGTGCCGATTAGGTAAAACTTGCGATTTTGGCTTAAATAGCAACGCTCACCTTGCCAAATAAGACAAGTGAAAATTTGTGTATGCAATAATTTCGCCAAAACCATTCTGAACATAACAAAAAAAATATATTTCATTGTGTTTGTTTATTATTAAATTAATGTTAACGTATCTAAAATATATTTAGTTGGGTTAGGCTAAATTAAATTGCGCTTGTTGTAATAAGGTTAGGTAGGTTTTCAAAGTTTCTCTTGGTACAAAATTATAAATTCTTACATTAACATAAATTAAAAAATATATCTTTAAACGTATAAGAGAAAATTTTAGAAAGGACTTAATTTTAGATGAGTTCTTGCTAATTGACCAGTTTTACCTAATCGGCACGACATATATATATATATATATATATATATATATATATATATATATATATATATATATATATATATATATATATATATATATATATATATTCGTGCCGATTAGGTAAAACTTCAGATTTTGGCTTAAATAGCAACGCTCACCTTGCCATATAAGACAAGTGAAAATTTGTGTATGCAATAATTTCGCCAAAATCATTCTGAACATAACGAAAAATATATTTCATTGTGTTTGTTTATTATTAAATTTATGTTAACGTATCTAAAATATATTTAGTTGGGTTAGGCTAAATTAAATTGCGCTTGTTGTAATAAGGTTAGGTAGGTTTTCAAAGTTTCTCTTGGTACAAAATTATAAATTCTTACATTAACATAAATGAAAAAATATATCTTTAAACGTATAAGAGAAAATTTTAGAAAGGACTTAATTTTAGATGAGTTCTTGCTAATTGACCAGTTTTACCTAATCGGCACGACATATATATATATATATATATATATATATATATATTATAATATTTGAAGATTTTACACAGAAAAATTGCTGTAATCGGTGGCTTCTACATTTGTTTTATGTCATTTTTATATTTTGTTTACACATAAAAATATTTCTGATAATAATGTTGAGATCAACGGATGACAACAGTTGCTTTTCATTGACACCTCACATAATATTTTGACTATTCTGAAACTACCTAGCACTTTGTGTTAAATACACAATTTAGGGAAACAAAATAAGGTAAGTTAAAATATATTCACATGGATATAGGGTTGAGAAAATTTTACTAGTGGGATTCCACTTAAATCAGTTTTAACGTATCTATCGTAAATAGTGTAAATTAATGAAGAGATAGCAGAGATCATCTCCTATGTATTTTATTAGCATATGGTTCAAAGCTAATAAAGAGAACACAAGTTGAAGAGGGTGAATGATGGCTGCAAGAATTCTTGGACAGCACTGATCTTGTGGATGTATTTCTGATTAATGGAATTTAGCCGTAGCAAAAGCAAAATAACACGCTAATAAATATGAAAAAAAAAAATAAAACACATTTCTTTTTAGAGGGGCTAAAAGCTAGCAGAAGTGAAAATACCTGAGAATAACCATTACCCCAGACCTGTCTCCAGAGGCACGTTTAAACTGAATAATATTTGCAGCAGCATCCAAGCATGCAATCATAGGAGTGCTTTTCAGCAACCTAGGCAAAGACTTATATTTTATGCATCTACAATCTTCTCCTGTACGACCCATTTGCAGAATGTAATTCCTGTGTTGAAACCTCACTTATTAAAGCTCAAAGTTCTGCTTAAATATGAAAGCATAAAAGAGGACATGAAGACTGAAACCTAAGATGAGAAGAGTGACCTATGATGAACTAAGAACACGAGTCGACATCGCCAAGGAATACAATATTCCTTTAAGCAATCATATGTTGAATTTTATAGGTACAATCCTGAATTAACTCACACACACAAAATTTGGCAGAACTCTGGCACATCAGAAATACAGAATACACAAGTAGGAATTTAGGAACAGTGACTTGCAACACTGTTCCTCAGCTCCACAAAACTGATACTGTCTGAACCTTAAATTAGGAACATATGGTTCCTCAATAATTACTAGAAAAAGTAAGCTAGTGACACTGGCAAACTAAATGTGGACTGAATAAAATTATTATTAAATGTTATAATTATTACAACGTAAATGTTCATAAAAAATAATACATTTACCCAACTATTCCTTGGGTTTACATCGTAGCGCCTTCCTAACGGTTGGCAACTAATATTGGCCAATAAATAGTTACATTACCTATTATGTGAGAATTAAAACTCCCTGGGAGAAGAAACCTCCATTAGTTTCCACGCAGTACACTGTTCTTGATTCTGTCAACCTGCGTCTCATTTTCTATCATTATCCACCTTAACCTGACATTTACAGTATGTATTGGTAACATTCCAGATTCTTTCCACATTTACTCATTTTTCTGCACCAAATTTACGCTGACGTTTTTCCTGTCAGCTACGTTTAGTCACATTTCAATTAACACCACTTATTAGACCAACACCACTTATTAGAACAACACCACTTATTAGACCAACACCACTTATTAGACCAACACCACTTACTAGAACAACACATTACACCATTATCCCCGGTTTCCTCCCGGATAATTTGTTCTTTTGTGACTTGACAATTTCCAAAAAGTCACATCAACACCACACATTTACATTACATTATATAAACACTTGTATTAATATATTTATTATACTAACTACAGGAAAATTTTATTATGGGATGAATTATGATAATTAATAACATTAGGGCATTTCTTCCTTTTGTGGACTTAACAAATACATCAGTCATTATTTGTTACATCAATATAATTATATAGTTGACTAATCTGTAGGTGGACAATTAATTCTCTAATACCTACTCTTATCTCCTCTAAGGAGAAGTACACTTTATCGTATTTATTAGCTAACCAATATACAGTCTTACTAGTCAAGTTCTTTTACACAATAGCACTCAATATCCAATCTGGTCCTTCCAGATCAAACTTATTACTTAGGGTTTTAAGAGTGCTTCCCAATTTCACTTTAAATTGCTGCAAATTTTTATATTTGATCTCTAGAGTCTTTAAATTATTCACATTAGTTACTAGGTCCAACCTACTTTGCTCTAAATTACCATAGGTGGCCTCTGGCATAACAACTGCTTCTGTGTATCTATTGGCAACATTTGTACTTTAAGGTAAAATAATTTGGTAACACATGCAAGGGTTCTCTTTATGATGTCGTTGACTTCATTGTGTCTTGCATGCCAACCCTTGGTTTTGGAACAGTTAAGACCATGTAGACCATATTGGTCGGCTTGCGCATCGCCGCAAATGAACGTATATTCCGTGTGAATTGGGGCAGCAAGGCGCAGAGCGTGTTCCCATTGCCGAAATGGGAACTGTTTGGAGTAAGTCCCCAGAGTGATGCGCACTCACAGCTAGGAGACGGGCAGTCTCCCTGTGTGATGTTACACCTCCTAAGCATGTTGGCAAGCATCTTTTCAGTGATGGAGCCATCCCAACTATACTGTAGGCCAGTTCTGCACTAGGTTTTGGTGTTGGAACAGCAAGAGTCTCCCATTCAGTGATGGCACTGGCTTAGCTAGGGTCCTGTATTCCTGCTGAATCACTGAGGTTGTCTGGAAGAATTTGTTTTATTAACTCATTTGATGCTATGAAAGAGGATAGGAAAGATGATAGGGCAATCTGTGAGGATTTGCGTACTCCCAGCCCCCCAAGCCTGACTGGAAGTGAGGTTTGTAACCACAGTCCATCTTCGAGGGAAAGATTCAAAACTCTAGCATGGTCTTGAGGAGAGAGTCATATTCCTTGAGTTTCGAACTGCTGAAGGCTGGGGAGCATCTCAGGAGGTAGGTAAGTTTTGGGATTGACAGGCACCTGGTGAGTAGGTAGAAGGCATCATGTGTATCGATGTCTTTCATCCTGCCTTCCATCATCCTGAGGTCTGATATATTTTTTCTAGGACCAGGTCGATGGCATTGGGCCCAAGAAGAGCACCAAGGAGAGTGTTGTTGGCAGGATCAATGGCTCGTGCCCCTGGTAAAGCAACACTAATGTTCTGGATCATCTGTCGATTGGTACAAACTATCTCACATTTTGTGGGGTTTAAAGATATGCCCAAGCTCTCTCCCGTGTCTTTAATTTTCCTGATGTCCTCTAAGAGAGATTCTGTAGTGCCAGATAATGAGCTCGCTGGAGAGCTCTTCTGTGACTTCCTTGATTAGCAGACAGAATAGAAAGGGGGCGAGAGGGTTCCCCTGTTGCACACCCTCACACGAGTCAATCTCATGGTCCCCTAACAGTTATTTAGAAGCCACACTATAACACGATTCTATGAAGGGATAGAGGGAAGGGAAATGTCTAGAAACTGCTTGGAGAGCAGCATCCCTTCTGACTGAGTTGAAAGCATTGGCAAAGTCCAATTTGATCAAGGCTTTTTCATTGGACATGTTGTTGATGTATACTCAGGCTGCGTGGGCAGCTGCTTCACACACACACATATATATATATATATATATATATATATATATATATATATATATATATATATATATATATATATATATATAAATATATATATATATATATATATATATATATATATATATATATATATATATATATATATATATATATATATATATATATATATATATATATATATATATATATATATATATATATGTATGTTGTTATCTATGTTGTTCAACTCCTATTGTATTCTTGTCAATGTATTTTGTCAATGTATTTTGTCTTGAAATAAATTTTATGCATATTTAAAAATGGGGTGGTAGGGAAGTGGAATATTCAAATGGCTTCAGAAAGAAATCTAAATATCCACTTTTCCGAGGCTATGGGTCCCATATATATATATATATATATATATATATATATATATATATATATATATATATATATATATATATATATATATATATATATATATATATATATATATATATATATATGTCGTGCCTAATAGGTAAAACTGACAATTAGCAAGAACTCATTTAAAATTAAGTCCTTTCTAAAATTTTCTCTAAATTAATTTTCTCTTAAATTAATGTTAACGTATCTAAAATATATATAATTGGGTTAGGCTAAATTAAATTGCGCTTGTTGTAATAAGGTTAGGTAGGTTTTCAAAGTTTCTCTTGGTACAAAATTATAAATTCTTGCTTTAACATAAATGAAAAAAATATATCTTTAAACGTATAAAAGTTAAATTTTTGAAAGGACTTAATTTTAGATGAGTTCTTGCTAATTGATCAGTTTTAACTAATCGGCACGACATATATATAAACAGAACTGCGGCTAGCCAGGAGTCGATCCTGCGTCACAATGACCAGCCCTGTGAGAACAGGACAAAATTTGCATCCCTGTATCCACTTGACCGTCAGTTGAAGGACCCAGGAGAATAAGGAGAGCAGTCGAAGATACAGACATGAATATATTCAGGTAAGGCTCAACGACAAAATGAAAATGACATAGCAGGGAAAGCCAAGTTCGATCTAAAGCTGTTGTACAGTCACATCAGGAGAAAAACAACAGTCAAGGACCAGGTAATCAGGCTGATGAAGGTATAAGACGAACTGGGTTCCCTGGTTTATGAGACTTCATCAACCCAAAAAAGATACAGTAGACCTACCGAACTCGCTGACAGGTGTTTCATTAGTTCACCATTTGTCAATAATACCGCTTAAAGACGTTTATTGAAATAGCTATTGACCATGTCAGTGGGGTTCCTAACGAAAGGTTCGTATGTTTCCTTATCATTCAATAAATGGTTCATTTTACCTAAGTATTCAGTTTTATCTAAAATAACCACTCGATTGGATTTATCCCCTGTCAAGAGATGCAAAGTCTGATCGTTACTGAGCTAATTGTATGCTTTAGTGAATCTTAATGGGCAGCTGGAAACCACCAGTCGGAGTAAAGCCCCATATACCATCCCATATACCATCAGGTCACCATGTTTTTCATGCATGCAGAAAGAATTTGCAATGTTTACATAATTAACAACCATAGTTGTTGGCGCGAAGCTTAATCTAAACTCCGAGACAAACTTAGTTCACCAGTTGTTTCCATGGGTGTAAAGTTGTAATATACAATAACGAGCTTGTCCCATACAATTACGATCAAACAGTAGAAGCAGGTAGTGGAGCTTTGCTCTCTCAGCAGCAGAAGAGCTAGGCTGGAACCCCATACTGTATGATTCGGATTTTAATGTATTGCATTTACACTCAGGAAGCAGTACAGTAGTAAGGGTACGCTGATACTTTAAACCAACTGAATGAGCGATTCTCCAGCAGCGCTGTAGAGATAGTCTGGGCAAATGTAAAGTATATTCTGTCATCAAACGCCTAACACGCGCAAGTGGCATATCCCAACCACCACTAATACAAAGTACTACCCTGTAGGGATACGCCCAACACACAAACAGCTGTAACAGTAACAGACAACAGCGTACACAGGCTAGCAGCGCAAACAGTGCAAAGAACTCAAAGGCTTCAGGACAGACACCCCATATTACGAACATAGGTGTCTTTCTGGTGGACATGTTTAACCTGTTCATAAGTCAGCAAACACTGAACTAGGCAGTGCAAGGACAATGCCTAGAGTATACCTGGAGAGGGTTTCTGGGATCAACGCCCCCGTGACCCGGTCTATGACCAGGAGTCCTTCTGGATCAGGGTCTGATCAACCAGACTGTTAATGCAGATCGACGAACGAACCACAGCCCGGCTCATCAGGTACTTTAGGTGCCTGTCCAGCGCCTTCTTGAAGACAGCCAGGGGTCTATTGGTAATTCCCCTTAAGTATGCTGGGAGACAGTTGAACAGTCTTCGGCCCCTGACACTTATTGTGTCGTCTCTTAGCGTACTCGTATCACCCCTGCACCTCTTGCCCACTCTTTTGATTTCGTAAGGAGTGATTTTCGTGTGCAAATTTGAGTCTAGCCCCTCTTGAATTTTCCAAGTGTATATTATGCTGTATCTTTTTCGCCTGTGTTCCAGGTAATACAGAACAAGGGACTTCAACCGTTCCCAGTAGTTTAGGTGCATTATCTTATTTATGCGTGCCGTGAAAGTTCTCTGTACATTCTCTAGATCTGCAATTTCACCTGCCTTGAAAGGACAGGCGAAATTCCAGCATAGAGAGAACAAGCGATTTGAAGAGAACCATCATTGGCTTGGCATCCCTAGTTTGAAGGTTCTCATTATCACTTTCAGATAGAAACGTTGTTGTGATTTTTGAAAGTAAGATCCTATGACATTATCACTCCCAGGTCTTTCACATTAGTCTTTCGTTCTATTGTGTGGTTGGAATTTGTTTTATACTCCGAAACGGTTTTAATTTCCTCAAGTTTTCCATATCGGAGTAACTGAATTTTTTCTTCATTGAATTTCATGTTGTTTTCCGCGGCCCATTTAAAGATTTCTTTGATGTCCGCTTGGAGTCTTGCAGTGTGTTTGATGGATGACACCGTTATGCAAAATCGGGTGTCATCCGCAAAGAAAAACACGGTACTGTGGCTTACATTTCATGTCAGATATGAGGATAAGGAACAGGATGGGGTAAGTACAGTGCCTTGTGAAACCGAGCTTTTCATTGTAACCGCTTCAGACTTTACTCTGTTTACTGTTACTCTTTGTGCTCTATTTGTTAGGATTTTATAGATCCATCTACCAACTTTTCCTGTTGTGCGTTTATCACCCATTTTGTGCTCTATTACACCATTTTCATACTTCTCGAAGGCCTTCGCAACGTCTGTGTATACTACATCTGCATTTCGTTTGTCCTGTAGTGCATCTAAGACCTTGTCATAGTGATCCAGTAGTTGGGACAGACAGGGGCGGTCTGCTCTAATCCCATGCTGCCCTGGGTTGTGTAATTAATAATTAATGGGTATCTAGGTGGGTGGCGATCTTGCTTCTTAGAACACTTTCAAAGACTTTTATGATATGGGACGTTAATGCTATCGGTCTGTAGAGATAAATTATCAATGCGTGTATTCCTTCACCAAATAATATGCAGATAATTACACTTTCTATAGCAAATATTTACAAGATGGTATTTGCAAGCAAGCGACATAGTGGCAACCAGAAGCCTGCCTATTTTGCTCCACCAGTTGAAGACATCGCTTCATAGAACTGGGGGCTTCTTGTGACTTGCTGATCAAACAGCAATTAGCATAGAAGTTGGGCCCCAACTGCTATAATCTTAATTGCTGGTTCACTGGCCAGGAGGGCATGCCTACATAGGCGTGTGACACAAGCCAAATAAATTGTTACATACCCTTCGCTTAAAGACACAACAATCAAGATTTTGTTTGGCCAACTTGGGTTCTAACCCCACCAGTACTGTGGTTTCTTTGAAATCATGTAATTACGATTCCGTGAGTTATAACTTTGATTTTGAAATTCTTAAATAGAGAAGGTATATCAAGATGGTTTTCATGGTGAGGGAAAGCCAAATTACTAGAGTCAATTATAGCTGATATTATTAGAAGCCATTTAGATAACCATAACTTGATTAATAATACTCAGCATGGATTCACGAGGGGCCGTTCCTGCCTATTTAATTTATTAACCTTCTTTAGTAAAGCTTTTGAGGTTGTTGATCACGATAAAGAATTCGATATTGTTTATTTAGATTTTAGTAAGGCTTTTCATAGAGTTCCGCACCAGAGACTGTTAAAGAAAGTGGCAGCTCATGGCATTGGGGGAAAAGTGCTGTCATGGATCGAGTCATGGCTCACCAATACGAAGCAGAGAGTGTGCATAAATGAGGTTAAATCCGAGTGGGAATCTGTAAAAAGTGGTGTTCCACAGGGATCAGTCTTAGGCCCGTTGTTGTTTATAATATATATCAATGATTTTGATGAGGGAATTACTAGTGATATGAGCAAATTCGCCGATGACACGAAGATAGGTAGGATAATTGATTCTAACGTAGATGTCAAGGAACTTCAGGAGGATTTAGACAGACTCTACAAAGACCGTCGAGAACGTCATGCACACCGCCAGTAGAGGTAAGAACATTGTTTTAGTTGGGGATAGTCAGATTAGGTTTATGGATAGGGAATTTTGTCTTAAGGATAGGAATAGGAGGCAGAGGGTATGTTATCCTGAGGCTGGGATGAAGGATATTGTTAGCCGTCTGGACGACATCATGAGAGGTAATGGGAGCAATCCTATTATCTGTCTCAGTGCTGGAGGCAACGATGTTGGCAGACGTAGGAGTGAGGAGCTGATTAGCAGCTATAGGTCAGCAATAGACAGAATTAGGAAGAAGGGTGGGAACCCTGTCATATGTGGTATTTTGCCAAGGAGAGGAGTTGGAAATGAATGGTTGTAGGTTCTGTTACAAACTGCTTCAAAAAGCAATCCTGAACTACTTCTAAAAAGTCGTTAGAATCTAAATTCTCTGTCAAGAAATTCCAATCAATCTGACTAAAGTTAAAGTCCATTCTGTTGTAAGGAGACCAAAACTGAGCTGCAAATTCCAAATGAGGTCTCACTAGTGAAGTATAGAACTGTAAAATAACTTTTGGACTTCTGTTGCTTATACTTCTTGAAATAAATCCTAGTAATCTGTTAGCCTTATTAGATTTCTGCTTACCATGACTCCCAAGTCTTTTTCACATTCTGTATGATCAAGCTCAACTTCACCTAGTTTATAAATTCGAGGGATATTTTCATTACCAACGACTAGCACCTTACACTTGTCCACTATGAACTTCATCTGCCACTTTTCAGACCAAGACATTTATTTGTCCAAATAATCCTGGAGTTCACTGGTATCCTCCTCAAAATGAATTATACGGCCTATTTTTGTATCATCAGCAAATTTACTCATGTCACTTGCAATTCCTTCATCAAGGTCATTTATGTAAATTATGAACAACAATGGGCCTAAAACTGATACTTGTGGAACGCCACTAGTGACTAATCCCCATTCAGATTTGACCCCATTAATGGAAACTCTCTGCTTTCTATTGGTAAGCCATGCCTCTATCCATGCTAGAACTTTACCTCCTATACCATGAGCTGCCACCTTTCTTAAGAGTCTCTTGTGAGGTACTCTATTGAAGGCCTTACTGAATTTCAAGTTAACTATATCATATTCTTTATCACTGTCTACTGCCTCAAATGTTTTATTGAAAAACGTCAGTAAATTTGTAAGGCAGGAACGACCTCTCTTAAACCCATGCTGAGATTCATTAATCAAATTATGTTCTTCAAGGTGACTTCTAATAATATCAGCTATAATTGATTCTAATAATTTGCCTACTATAGACGTGAGGCTCATTGGACGGTAATTTGATGGAATGGACTTATCCCCTGATTTGAATATAGGAACTACATTAGCTATCTTCCACATCTCTGGCACAACTTCAGTTAGGATGGACGTATTAAACACATTCGTTAATTGCTGACTAAGTTCCATCTTGCATTCTTTAAGTACCCTGGAAAACAACTCGTCGGGTCCCGGGGACTTATTTTGCTTCAGTTTATCTATCTGTTTGATAACCATGTCCCTCGTGACAGTAATATTAGTTAATTTGAATTCTTCAGGAACTGAATAATTGTTAATTTCTGGAATTTCACTTACGCCTTCTTGTGTAAAGACTGACAAAAAATATTCATTAAATAGAGAACACATTTCCAGTTCGTTATCCGTCAGCTGTCCATTCCCAATTTTCAGAGGACCTACCTTTTCCCTCACCTTCGTCCTATACACTTGAAAGAACCCTTTTGGATTAGTCTTTGATTCATTAGCAACCTTAATCTCATAGTCACGTTTAGCCTTTCTAATCCCTTTTTTACTTATCTTTTAAACTGAACATATTGGTCAATAAGGTTAACATCTCCTCTTTTGATGCGCCTATAAATTCCTCTTTTCTCCCCTAAAAGGTTTAGGCTCCTGTTAATCCATTTGGGATCGTTATTATTTGACCTAAGTTCTCTCTGTGGAATAAACATACTCTGTGCACGTTGTACATTATTAAGAAAAAAATCATAAACGCAGATCCCATCGTAATCGTTAGCTAGATTACCCCAGTCGAGATTAGACAAGTGTTCTCTAAGTCCAATATAATCGGCAGAACGAAAATCAGGAACTTTTACCGTATTATCCCTATTCTCGTACTCCCAGGTAATATTAAAAGTAATGGATTTGTGATCACTAGCTCCAAGCTCTTCAGTGATCTCCAGATTATTTACAAGAGTTTCTTTATTTGACAAGACTAGGTCGAGCAAATTATTACCTCTGGTAGGCTCCGTCACACAATGCTTTAGAAAACAGTCCTGAACTACTTCCATAAAGTCATTGGACTCCAGATTACCGGTCAAAGAAGTCCAGTCAATTTGACTAAAGTTAAAATCCCTTACTATCACTACGTTATTGTGTCTAGAAGCCCTAACAATTTCGTCCCAAAGAAGTCTCCCTGTATCATGATCCAAGCCTGGAGGTCGGTATATTACACCTAGAATCAGTTTTTCTTGACCTTCTAGAAACTCTACCCAAACAGATTCTGTTAATGATCCATCTATTTTTATGCCTGTTTTTATGCAGCAATTTATATTTTCTCGTACATATAATGCAACTCCACCCCCTTTCCCATTATATCTATCTACATGGAACAACTTAAACCCCTGAATATGACACTCAGCAATCATATCCCGACTCTTGGTATTATACCATGTTTCAGTTATTGCAATGACATCAAAGTTCCCAGCACATACTACCAAACGTAATTCGTTAATTTTATTTCTGGCGCTTCGACAGTTAGTATAAAATACATTGATATGTATCTTCTAAGCGAAAATCTGGGACCGTTACTGAATTATCCCTGCTATCATACATCCATTCAATGCTAAAGGTAATTGACTTGTGGTCGCTTGAGCCGAGTTCCTCTGTAATTTCTAAATTATTAACAAGGGTTTCCTTGCTTGCCAGAACCAAGTCAAGTAGGTTATTTTCCCTTGTAGGTTCTGTCACAAACTGCTTCAAAAAGCAATCCTGAACTACTTCTAAAAAGTCGTTAGATTATAAATTCCCTGTCAAGAAATTCCAATTAATCTGACTAAAGTTAAAGTCCCCTAGAATTACTACGTTATCGTGCCTTGTGGCCTTAACAATTTCCTTCTAAAGTAGTCTCCCTTGTTCCCTATCTAAGTTTGGAGGATGATATATCTCGCCTAAAATAAATTTTTCATACCCCTCTGAAAATTCTATCCAGACAGACTCTGTATGTATTATTTCAGACTTTATACCCGTTTTTATGCAACAATTTAAATGATCACGGACATAGAGTGCCACCCCACCCCCCTTCCCGATACTTCTTTCTACTTGGAAAAATTTAAAACCCTGAATGTGAAATTCAGCAGGCATGTCCCGATTTTTCATATTAAACCACGTATCAGTTAATGCAAAAACATCAATATTACCTGCACTTTCAACTAATCTCAATTCTTCCATCTTATTTCTCGCACTACGACTATTAGTATAAGAAATGTTCAGAAAACCTCCCTTCTCTTTACTCTTCTTGTTCATTTATGTTTTTCCACTATACCTATTGCTGTCCTTGTCACCTAGTGCCACTGACTTTCCAATATCCACCTTATTCTGCCTATTACTAGTTCCCGTAAAATTCATAACATCACTACACTGGGACTTCACTGTTTTCCCTCCATAACCCATACCACTAACGTTTTTTAGTTTAAAACCCTAACAGCTCCCTCCACTGCAGTTGCCAGTGGCCCCACCCCAGACCTAGATAAGTGAACCCCATCCCTGGCATACATGTCATTTCTGCCATAGAAGAGGTCCAGGTTGTCAATGAATGTTACTGCATTGTCCTTACAGTATTTGTCCAGCCAGCAATTGACACCAATTGCCCTGGACAGCCATTCATTTCCAACTCCTCTCCTTGGCAAAATACCACATATGACAGGGTTCCACCCTTCTTCCTAATTCTGTCTATTGCTGACCTATAGCTGCTAATCAGCTCCTCACTCCTACGCCTGCCAACATCGTTGCCTCCAGCACTGAGACAGATAATAGGGTTACTCCCATTACCTCTCATGATGTCGTCCAGACGGCTAACAATATCCTTCATCCCAACCCCAGGATAACACACCCTCTGCCTCCTATTCATATCCTTAAGACAAAATTCCCTATCCATAAACCTAATCTGACTGTCCCCATCTAAAACAATGCTCTTACCTCGACTGGCGGTGTGCTTGACGTTCTCGACGGTCTTTGTAGAGATGGTCTTCGCTGGGATGTCTTCACATTCGTCTGATAACAAGGAAAAAGAGTTTCTGGTTTTCACAGCAGTCTCCTGTCCCTTCTTGAACTTCAGCTTCGTCCCTTCATCCGACTAGCATCCATTCGTTGTTATGTTCATCGGCGACATTGTTCCGGGGACAAACCTTGCATATACCCTTTAAACGTTGAATTTCTCTTCTAGCTTCCGTTAATTCCGCCTTAAGTTGGAGATATAGCTGCTCGTAGTCGAGGGAAGCCATCATCCAATCTCAGGTAGTTAAGAACGGAGAGCACAGTAGAACAGTCTTCACAGAGCAAAGATGGTTCAGTCCACAGAAAGTTCACTAGACACGTCCTCACTGAGCTAAGTACTGGTCACTGAGCTAAGTACTGGTCACTGAGCTAAGTACAGGTCACAGAGAGCACACAAGACACGTCTTCACAGAGCTAAGTACAGGTCAGGTCTCAAACTAAGTACTCTGCTTTCTAATGGTAAGCCATGCCTCTATCCATGCTGGAGCTTTACCTCCTATACCATGAGCTGCCACCTTTCTTAAGAGTCTCTTGTGAGGTACTCTATCGAAGGCCTTACTGAAATCCAAGTAAACTATATCATATTATTTATCACTGTCTACTGCCTCAAATGTTTTATTGAAAAACGTCAGTAAATTTGTCAGGCAGGAACCCATGCTGAGATTCATTAATCAAATTATGTTCTTCAAGGTGACTTCTAATAATATCAGCAATAACTGACTCTAATAATTTGCCTACTATAGATGTGAAGCTTATTGGACGGTAATTTGATGGAATTGACTTATCCCCTGATTTGAATATAGGAACTACATTAGCTATCTTCCACATCTCTGGCACAACACCAGTTAGGATGGACGTATTAAACACATTCGTTAATGGCTGACTAAGTTCCATCTTGCATTCTTTACGTACCCTGGAAAACAACTCGTCGGGTCCCGGGGATTTATTTTGCTTCAGTTTATCTATCTGTTTGATAACCATGTCCCTCGTGACAGTAATATTAGTTAATTTGAATTATTAAGTAAAATGACACAAATGCAACTAATGTGACATTTTATTGTGGCAACGTTTCGCTCTCCAGGAGCTTTGTCAAGCCGTTACAAACAATACATGGACACAGAGGGTTTATATAGGCTCAGATTGAGGTGTAATACTAGTGGTGGTAGAAGTAGTATTGCACCTCACTCTGAGCCTATATTTACCCTGTGTGTCCATGTATTGTTTGTAACGGCTTGAGAAAGCTCCTGGAGAGCAAAACGTTGCCACAATAAAATGTCACATTAGTTGCATTTGTGTCCTTTTACTTAACATATTGTCGGTAATTCTACCAATATTAATACATTAATTTGAATTCTTCAGGAACTGAATAATTGTTAATTTCTGGAATCGCATTTACGACTGACAAAAAATAGTCATTAAATAGAGAACACATTTCCAGTTCGTTATCCGTCAGCTGTCCATTCCCAATTTTCAGAGGTCCTACCTTTTCCCTCACCTTCGTCCTATACACTTGAAAGAACCCTTTTGGATTAGTCTTTGATTCATTAGCAACCTTAAGAAACATATTTTACAAGGAATCTTATAGACACATCCAGCATTTAGAAGGGGATTTTTTATCAAAATTTTTTTTTACTGTATCAAGATTTTTAAATACAACTTTGATATTAAAATACTTAAGAAAGGAAGGCATATCAACCAAGTTTTCATGGTAAGGGAGAACCAACATATTTTTAGTTGAATAGGGTTGGTTGTCCCTTTTTAGACTATAAAAAGTATTTCTAGCTATTTTAAAAAGATTTATCAATTACGTTTCTTTGGTATTTTAAATCATTAGCTATTTCATAAATTTTAGAGATTTCTTCATCTATGAACTCTGGACTACAAATACGTAAAGCTCTCTAAAACATTGCAACATAGGAACAATTATTTGCAGGTTTTCTGTAAATTTTAAATTTAAAATCTATGTTACCCTTAATAATAAAAACATCTACGAAGGGCAATGAGTTATTTACTTCAAATTCAACAGTAAAATTTATAGAATGAGCTAAGCTATTTAATTTAACACGGAAATGGTTTATGTTTACATTGTTAAACACATTAAGGCACAAAATGTCATCAACATATCTATACCACTTAGCTCTACATAAGATCATAAGAACATAAACCAAGTTATCCCCATTTGCGATGTCTTTTCCAAACCACCAAGAGGTAGACATCCAGGCTCTTTTTATTTTATAGTGGTATCCCCAGGAGGACTAATCCACTTTTTCTTCAGCTCTGGTAGTTCATGAAGTATCAACACCCACTGAGGCACAAGCTAAAAAAAAAAGTGTATCGCACATATGCTCTATGGAGGGGAAAATGTTGAGGTTCCTGAGGACGCCATCAAAAGGACAAAGAAAAAAAAACAGATGAAGAGAACTTCAGGACTCCGCCGAGTGGATCCCAACATTTACAGATAAGATTAGATTTAAAATAAAATATAACCGGTCTTCAGGACTCCGCCGCGAGGACCAAGAAAAATACATTAAAATCCTATTTTAAAGCATTATGAGGGCGTCTTCAGGACTTCATTATCGATCAACTTATTATTGTAGTTATATATTTTCAATGAAAACTTGCAAGGAAATAAAATTTGAATTTGAAATTGAATACTTCGAGTATCCTCAGTGGCATCGTTCAGTAACTACTCAGAGGGAAGAGCTGAAAAAGGAGACGGTTTTATCCTCTTCTGCCGAGAATATCGACATTTCATTCCCGGTCGCCCTAACGATGGTGCATTACTAGTAATGGTAATCCTTGTACGAAGTGCTCTTTCGTAGTACCTTGTATTTATATTAGTGAACTTGGAATTCAGTATGACTGTAAGAACCGTGTACACTATAGGTAAGAATGGTATGTATTGTTGCATAATGCAAAGTGCAATGTGATGTAATGCTCTGTATAATATGGTATGTGATATAATACAAAATGTGCTAGACATGTATCTCTCACACCTCGTGTACTGTATATGCCATCTTTATATCAACAATGTATCTCTTAAATCTTTTGTACCATATTATGTAATAAAATATACCTATTGGTAAAAAAAAAAGAATGAAAAGATGGGGTGGTAGGAGAAGTGGGATATTCAAATGGCTTCAGGAAGAAATCCAAATATTCTTCCTTGAAGCCTTTTTATCCATCTCTCTCTCTCTCTCTCTCTCTCTCTCTCTCTCTCTCTCTCTCTCTTAGTCGGCTCCCTCAGTGCCCTGGTGATGGACCAAGTACTTCGGCTCATTCAGTGCCCTGGTGATGGACCAGGTAATTCTGCTCCTTCAGTGTCCTGGTGATGGACCAGGTGCTTCGGCTCCCTCAGTTCCCTGGTGTTGGACCAGGTGATTCTGCTCCTTTAACGGCCTGGTGATGGACCAGGCACTTCGGCTCATTCAGTGCCCTGGTGATGGACCAGGTACTTCGGCTCATTCAGTGCCCTGGTGATGGACCAGGTACTTCGGCTCATTCAGTGCCCTGTTTTATAGTGCCCTGATTATCAAAGCATATTCCATCTCAGCATGGGTTCACGAGAGGTCGTTCCTTTCTGACAAATTTACTGACGTTTTTCAATAAAACATTTGAGGCAGTAGACAGTGATAAAAAATATGATATAGTTTACTTGGATTTCAGTAAGGCCTTCGATAGAGTACCTCACAAGATACTCTTAAGAAAGGTGGCAGCTCATGGTATAGGAGGTAAAGTTCTAGCATGGATAGAGGCATGGCTTACCAATAGAAAGCAGAGAGTTTCCATTAATGGGGTCAAATCTGAATGGGGATTAGTCACTAGTGGCGTTCCACAAGGATCAGTTTTAGGCCCATTGTTGTTCATAATTTACATAAATGACCTTCATGAAGAAATTGCAAGTGACAGGAGTAAATTTGCTGATGATACAAAAATAGGCCGTATGATTCATTCTGAGGAGGATACGAGTGAACTCCAGGAGGTTTTGGACAAATTAATGTCTTGGTCTGAAAAGTGGCAGATGAAGTTCAATGTGGACAAGTGTGGAAAGATAAACACATAAGCAGTATAATGTGATCCTTTATTGACAACGTTTCGCCCACGCAGTGGGTTTTATCGAGTCACAAACAGATCTACCTGGATAAAAGAAACAAGGGTATTTATAGGATTTAGTCAGGTGGAGAATGCTGGGTCAGGTGGAGAATGCTGGGTCAGGTGGAGAATGTTGCATGTGACAGTCTTCAAAGTAGGGTGATAGTTTACAACCTTGGGTAACTTAAAGGACCTGCAGTGTTCCATTCTTGAGTTCTATGTGAGCCTATGTATACCCTCTGTGTCCATGTGTCCATGTCAGTGGTGGACCTGTCTTAAATCAGTGAAGACGTGTCTTGTGTGCTCTCTGTGAATCTGAAGATGTCCTCCCTTGAGCTACTCTACCAGCAGCTAAAGGAAGAACTGAGGGTAGCTAAGCTTGAGATACAGCGACTGACTGAGGAAAACAAGAGGATTCGTAGTAATCCTCCTGTTGTGAATCCTAAAGTCAAGAAAGGAACCTGGACAGTGGCTGGAATGCATGAGACAAAGTTAAGGATCAAGAGGACGGGTGGAGAGGTAGAAACAACGAAGACCCAGGAGAATGTTGTGGAAACATCGAATCCATTCTCCGTGCTACCCGATGAATGTGAGTCGACTTCTGGGAGCGTCACGACGAATGACACCAAGGAAGGTAAAAACATTGTTGTTATTGGGGACAGCCAGGTTAGGTACATGGATAGGGCCTTCTGTTTGAAGGATAGGAGTAGGGTGGCATAAGTCCAGATCTGCCATGTTATAGAAGAAATAATGATACTCGATTTTTATTAATAACCTAAGAATGCTTTATCTTATTGCCCCTGAAATATTATTGAAGATGTATTCCAATAAAAAGATATCCCATAAGATTAGTCCGATTTGGTGCAAATCTGATTTTTTTCTGAAACAGTTAAAGACTTGGATCATTGGAAGCAAATCATTTACTGAAAAAAAAGCCTTTCTTTGACCAGATTACATATAGTCATATTTTTATAATGGTATTGTATATAATATGTTGTTTCATAGATAAATAAATTGTATGAGGTTAATTAAGTAACATAAGTCGCCTAGTGACAATTATTCCAGTTGATTGACATTCATGTGTCATATACATATCCATATGCAAAAGTATACCTTCAAAATCATGCACATAAAACATACACATGCATATACACTCATATACATATGCACAAACACATATGCGCATGTATATATCCATATGTATTCACTTCTATATATGTAAAAATGTATACTTATATATTCTGTGGGATACGGCCGGTTTGTTGAAACAAGAGGAAGACTTATATATGCTAACAATTCGTAAACAGGCTAAATGATTTACAAACATTATCTCTCAGTCTACAGCAGGATTCGAACATGCATACTCTGCATCAAAATACACAGAACTGTATACTCTGATTCAGAGTATGCAGGTTCGAATCTTACTATGGACTTAATGATAATGTTTATACATATATATGTACGTATGTATGCATTCGAATGCATACATACATACACAGACATATTTCAGGGATGGTTGGGCTAAGTACTCACATCAATTCAGCGTATGTGTTGACTCTGGGCTCCAGCCAGATTCTGGCTTCACATTGGCCTGTAAGTCTCAGTTTGAATTGTACATATGCATTTGTGTAAAACAAAACACATATATATGCACATAAGCATACATACACAAAATGAAGTGAGGTATACATATGAGTACATGTTTATGCATGCAGATATGCATCTGATGTGCATATATGTGCATGTGTATGTGTATAGATTTGCGTAATCATGTGTATACAGTCTTTAATGAATACACCTGAACACGCAATTCTACATGTGTGCCAATGTATACGTGTAGGTATGTATACCGGTGCATGTATGTATGTGTAAATTTATTAACTAAGTATGTATAAACTCGCTGATACTTCCCGACGATTCTTACCGAGTTAATTAAATAAAGTTTTCAATGAGTTTTCAGGAACATAGGAATATAAAAAAATTCATATATATTTAAAATTCTGACTAACATCTATTTTTTTTGTAGAATTTAGATAGGAATATCCCCCTGAACGACTAAACGAAATTGCATAAAAATTGACGTGATGTAGGTTCATAATATTTTTCAGGAGTGTGAGGTTTTCCATGTAATCTTTGAAATCTTAATTTAATGATCTGCAAAACCATTAGGACTTGTAATAAAATTAATAAATTATAGGCTACAAAGCCCATTAAAATATCAGATCTTTCGTTCGATGAGAAACCTTAACTGTGAAAGCGTTCATCAGAGGCTTTAACCGTTATCAAGTGGAAAACAAAATTCAAATTAGCTATGCAACATTATTTATGTTGTGTCAACACATGTAAATTATCCAGTGAATGTTGTGCAAGATACTATAGACCAGAGCTGAAAATTTGAATTTGATCTAATAAATTGTTCTTGAGTTATAAACAATAATTTTATGGAACAATTTTTTTTTCCTGAGAATATACTGAACATAGGAAACTGTAGAGATTCGATAAATTTACTTATACCATAAAAACTCTATTTTTTTATTTACATTATATTTAAAATTCTCTACTATTCTCTAAAAAAATGTTTTACTTTTATTTTTAAGAAAATCCAGTTCGATATAATTGATGAAAACATGATCAAAATCAATACAAAAATACTTCCAGTTTACAGTTTCAAGCCTCTTAGAAGAGGCATTCTCGATTTATTACATGGAAAATAATTTATTTAATAAAATTTCCACAGCTCATTGTGAGTGTCAGTCTTGTATTAAAGCCAACCAACGCTCAACGTTTGAAGAAAAGCAAAAAAAAGAATTTTTCAGTATAATTGATTATTCCAGAAATTCCAAGTTTATTAACAATTTAATCAGTATTTCAAAGTTTCATCTTCACTGGGGATTATTATCTATCTTACAGTCATCGTTAATATTTTGAAGCCAATCATAAGAGGTATTCTTTGGTAATCGGACGTAAAACAAAATCACTATTTATTCAATAAAACTGGCAGACTGGGCCTTCCAACAACATTCTGGAAAATACACCTTTGCTGACAACTTTGACGATGATTAGGCACGATAAATTTGGCCGCACACAAACTTAAATTAATGAGTAGTATCGTAGCCGCTAGGTGCATCAACCTTTATATACTGAAGCCGTTTTCCATGCTTAACATGATTTAATAAAATGAAAAATTCACACTATTTCACTTATAAAATGGGCAGAGTTGTCCCTTCACACATAAATTTCACCACTCTTCGCAGTTGTCAAATTATAAAGTACTTTTCTTAACATTTGAAGCAATGTCATTGGATGCTGGGAATGAGTTCAACAGCTTTTGCCATAGTGTACCATCAATAATCAACTGTTCTAAGAAAATACTTAAACACAGCTCCCACCCTAGCCCCACCCTAGCTCCACCCTTGCCCCACACTAGCTCCCACCCAAGCTCCACCTCAGCCCCACCCTAGCCCCACCCTTGCCCCATCATAGCCCCACCCCAGCCCCACCCAAGCCCCAACCTAGCTCCCACCCTAGCTCCACCCCAGCCCAACCCCAGCCCCACCCTAGCCCCACCCTAGCCCCATCCTAGCCCCACCCAAGCCCCACCCTAGCCCCATCCTGCCCCATCCTAGCCCCACCCCAGCCCATTACCCCCCCCCAGCACCACCCTACTCCCACCTGCTCCACCCCAGCCCCACCCCAACCCCAAACCCTGCCCTCCGCCCCACCCAGCCCACCCCACCCCACCCCTGCTCCCACCCTGGCCCACCCCACCCCACCCCAGCCCCCCAGCCCCACCCTGGCCCCCCTGCTCCACCCGCCCACCACCCCCCTACCCACCCCGCCCCCCCCAGCCCCACCCTCCCCATCCTAGCCCATCCTAGCCCCACCCCAGCCCCATCCGCCCCACCCCAGCAACCACTCCCACCCTAGCTCCCCCCAGCCCCACCCCAGCCCCACCCAGCCCCACCCAGGCCCCCCCCAGCCCCTCCCTGCCCCACCCTGCTCCCCCCCCCACCCCTAACCCCACCCCTGCCCACCCCGCCCACCCCAGCCCCCCCAGCCCACCCAGCCCCACCCTCTCCACCCCAGCCCCACCCTGCCCCACCCTGCTCACCCCACCCCACCCCAGCCCCACCCAGCCCCACCCACCCATATTTCTGTTCCCTGGTGACACCAGGGGACAAAAATATGAGAATATACAAACAAATAACAAAAAATTACAAATTTGAGAGAATAAATTCATCTATTCTCTCAAACATATCCCCACTATCTGCTTTTAATGGGAAGGATAAAAGTCTGTCGGGTCAATGTGGGTGGAATGTAATGAGGAATTGTAGTTTGGAAATTAGGAGGAGGTGGGATTACCCTATTATCCAGAGAGCTGAGGAGGGGTTGTTGAAGTAGTTCGGGCATATAGAGAGAATGGGAAGAGACAGAAAGTTCTCTTGGGGGTGTATAAATCGGTAGTGGAGGGGAAGGGGGGTAGGGGTCGTAAGAAAGGTTGGAGGGAGGGGTAAGGAAGTTTGTGTGCGAGGGGTTTGGATTCAGAAGAAAAGTGTGAGGTATTTGATAGGAGGGAAAGGAGACAAAAGGTTTTTAATACTTGAGTGCTGTTGGGTGTGAGCAGAAAATTTATGAAGGGATTTTAGAAAAATGGCAGGCGACTTGATTCCGGAGATGGGGAAAACAGTGTCTGCACTTTTGGGACGGGTGTTAATGTTGCATATAATTAGGAAACACCCTCTGGCAAGACAGTGATGGAGGAATGATGATGAAATGGGCCACCCTGCCTTGTGGGAATTTGGCCGATTTCTAATAAAAAGTAATTATAGTCATAGGAGAAGGGGTAGAACGGATTTTAGGGGTTTAAAAAAGGGGAAAACTGAGAGAAATAATGCAGGATAGATTTAACAAGATAGTGATCCTGAAAAGTACTGGCTCTTAATACCAGAAAAATATTACTAAAACCATACTGCCTCTTAATACTAGAAAATAAACAAAAAAAACGGGCCTTTAATAATATAAAAAAAATTTCAGACACATAAAAATAAACTTTATACATTTAATTATAGATAAAAAATTAGTGAAAAATATTGGAACCAAAAATTTTAAAAAAATGGAGAATGATCCGATTTCAAACTTTTTTCTTGATTTAAATTTCAGTTTTTATAGTACTAAAAAAATTTTTTTAAAAATTCTTTCATAGATGCTCCAGTAAAATAATAATAATAATGATAATAATAATAATAATAAAAAAAAAAAAAAAAAAATAATAATAATAAAAAAAAAAAAAAAAAACAATAAGAACAAGAATAAGAATAATACAAAAAAAATACTGAAAAATTTTTCTCAACTAAAACTTTATCTTTGTTATGCATTACATTTTTAGAAAATGGTGGAGATGACATTACCCATCTAATGTTTTAATTAAACTGTATTTATTTCGTACACTCTGAGTTAAGAACCCTTGCACATGGGAATATTTAAAGATATAGGCAAGAAACAACAATAAGTGACAGCCCCGAGATGTTACAACGTTAAAAAAAATTTAACCCGATCATCTGGGGCCCTTTTCCCAGAGGAGTGAAATAAAAACTTGAAGGGAGGAGAAAACAATTTTTTTATCAACTTTTTTTCCCTCTTCGGGGACGTCAAAAATATTACCCTAAAACCATATTCGAAAAATAAGGCTCAAAATTTCAGCCCTCGTGACCAAAGAGGGTTGGGTTTTGATACTGTTATGGCGAGATGGTTTGGTATAAACTTTGTCCCTCATTTGTTTTCCCCAAGAAACATGAATAAATTATTTTCTCCGGGACGGTGAATCTATAATTAGGGTTCAGGAAACATTACTCTGACTACTTTTAAAAATTTTCATGCAGGAGTTCCACAAGGCTCTGTATTTTATCCCCTACACTTTATATCTTATACACTAATGACTTACCTAAACCCACTTACCCTTACAACTAACAATTTTTAAATGCAGATGACATTACACAACCTTACAGAAATTTTGAAATTTTCCAGATTTCTACCATAGAAGCAAGTGAGTTCGATGGGTTTGCTGCATGGAACTCCAATGGCGTATTAAAATAATCCCAATAAATCAACATTCACCTTTTTCTTTAAAAGACGCGGAGTTCACACTCCTGTCGACCTCAAAACCAGCACTATCTGCAATTATATACACAAACCCGTTCTACAGTCATCCTAGGAGTTACTTAGACACTAGGTTGAGTATCAGCCTCACATACTTCTAATCTGCTGTCGTGCAGGATTGCTCTTCTCAGCTTTACAAACTGAGAGGAGCTCACCTGCACCAAACTGCACCTCTATAAAGCCCTTATTAGGCCTCTCATTTCTTACTCTCCTCTTGCTTTGTCACTAGCTGCCAAGACAAACACTTGAAACTTCAACGTATTCAAAACCGAGCATTACGTTGGGTGTTGGGAGTGAAATGGGATGATTATGCAACCAGCGAATCTCTCCATCTTAGGACTAACACCAGCTTTGAACGAATTTTGGAAGACACTTTATGATAGACAAATCGACAGACTTGAGACTTACCATGATCACTGGACTGACTATTTAGACACCACTATAAAACGTCCTTACAATGATGTCAATCTCTTCCAAGCTTTGTACGAACCTTCTCCTTCCCCTCGATACACTTAATGCATGCTTTGCGCTTTTTCCACTTAGACCTTATCTCTCGAGCTTTCCTAAGTAAAACTATATTGTACTATTCTAAAATTTTTTGTTTCTTACTCGCCTCTACCTGCCATTCTCATTGAGAGTCGTCCTTGTGCAGTTTTTTCTGAGGAGCAATTTGTCCATGTTTTTTGAGCCCCTGACCTGCCTTTGCCGGATTTGCGCAACCAGTCTTGCAGCAGATAGCGTGAGAGATGTCAGTTGTTATTGATATAGAATACAAGCTTCACAATGACTAGCGGTTGGGTTTAGTCCTGACTCTATTCATTACTCTAAATTATTTCCTCTCACCCACTTATTCTTTGCCTGTCCCCACTTCCCCCTCGCCCCATGTGGGTACTTATCTGTGAGTCCTTAGTTTAGTTGAAATGAATTCCAATAACAGCCTCACATTTAAAAATGTTTGGGAAATTTAATTTTTTATTATATCATGCTGGAAAGAAAGCTTTTTTTAATACTACTTCCCCCTCCCCAAGAAATTAATTATCCCAATTTGCCCCTTTAAATTTGGAAGACCTGGGAGACTTAAAGTATTATCACACGGACTATCTACACTGATTTTCCCTTTTAAACCCGACAGAGGGGGTTTCGGAGTTTCCTAGAGGGTTTTTGGGGTCAAAGCCCAGGGCCCGGGCTGAAACCCGGCCCCATGGGGGGTGAAACTGCTGGGTATCAAAAAGGCTTCCGTTAATGCAGCAGAGAGTTCAACTGTATCTCACTACCTTTCTTCAGTATTTCCTCTAAACAGCCTGAGATCTGAATGCATGTTACTAGACACAGATATACACAAATTATTAAATGAGAATAAGAGTTAATAAGCTTTAGTGGATTCGCTCTCGGTCAAGTCTTTGGTAGCATGACAAAGTCAGTGATTTATTTAAACTTGCAGTATATAAAGAGAATATCTAGTATAATTTTGGTTCCTCAAATAGGTTAAACAAATTTCCAGAACGTATTTAGGGAAAACGAGTATGAAGTAGAACAGTACAGATAGGAATTAGTAGACAATTGTTTCCATTGTAGTGAAATGTGTCAAGTTAAAAAAAATTATGGATATAGTAATGAAATTATGTAGACAAACGCTACACGAAATGACAAACCACTTTATTGTTAATTATGTCTAAAGTTTTTAGTGGCAATTATTTTTTTAATTAATTTCTTTACACTGCATCTTCATATTGTAATGTGTCGATTAATATTATGAAGTGATTGTAACATATGAAATGACTAATATTTACAGGAATGTTCAGTAACTAAGGTAAATGGGGCGTGATAAAGATCCATTGTCACCTCTTTAACCCTGATTTGTTTGTGCTACCTTTCACAAGATGAGCATAGGCTAAATAATAAACTAGGCGCTCAGGAGACACAACTACTAACTGCGTCATACACCACAATCAAACTAGTTTTCTAACTGAGTAGAGAATTCACTGTATGTAAAGACACTTTGAAGAATTGTCAAAGCGAAATGCAAAATATTTTTTGTAGTAAGAGAAGACTAAACACGATAAAAACTCTTTGAATCACTGTGTTGACATGAAATGATTAAATGAGAAATGCAGGTAACAATACCGTAGCTGGATTAATTAACAAATATTTTAAGAAATCAGGTGACAATAACTCATCTGGATCAATTAAAAAATAACCATAAATTAGAAACGAAACTTTTGTCGACGTTTCGGTTCGTGATGGACAATGCAGAACTTTAGTTTTGCCATGAAAGCCGACACGTATAGCAAAACTATTTTACTATAACTACTTTCCACCTACAAGAGGCATGGAAATAAATGATATAAAATACCGACACAATGGAAAAAATAAACACATAAGCAGTATAATGTGATCCTTTATTGGCAACGTTTCGCCCACGCAGTGGGCTTTATCGAGTCACAAACAGATCTACCTGGATAAAAGATACAGGAGTATATATAGGATTTAGTCAGGTGGAGAATGCTGAATGTGACAGTCTTCAAAGTAGGTTGATAGTTACAACCTACTTTGAAGACTGTCACATGCAGCATTCTCCACCTGACCCAGCATTCTCCACCTGACTAAATCCTATATATACTCCTGTATCTTTTATCCAGGTAGATCTGTTTGTGACTCGATAAAGCCCACTGCGTGGGCGAAACGTTGTCAATAAAGGATCACATTATACTGCTTATGTGTTTATTTTTCCACAAGAGGCATGTAGATGAAATGTCGTATGTGCCTCATTTTAACCACTAGTGGTACCTCAGCATAAATCCAACTATTCCTAGGAAGGCAAAAGCAAAGTGACATGAACTGGAAGCAAAGGTGAGTTAATTATATACAGTATCCGAAAAGCAAATGTGATAGGAATCAACAGATTATGATCCACACAGGTCGAATGAATGTTGGGTGGAGTGGTGTCACAAACCTATGGCCCCGTCTCCTCGAAAACCGAAAAAATTGCACTTACAACATTTTAATGATATAGAAACACTCACTTAAATGCATATTGCACAAAAAGGTTAATATTCCAGAGGTAATCACTTTCATACTTCACAGTTCTTACATGAAAAAGGAGTTTTCGCATTAAGCAAATGAACCTCCGACCTGGGATCCATTTACCCAAATGAAACTGCACCAGAATAACATTATCACTATTAATCTTAGCGATCAGAGAAATTAACCCAGTGAAAAATGCGCAGGTTTTCAAGGTCAATTAGATATAAAAAGAACGCTTTAAGAAAAGTTTGAAGATTTAGTGTATTAAGTCACACAAAGAACAGACTTGAGAGAGCAAGTGGATTTAGTCACACTTAAAGCATATGTAAGAGTGATAGTTGACATAGAGTCGTAAAGCAAACATAAGAGAGCTATAGGATACAGAGAGCTAAGGCAGGCATTAGTCAGGTGGTAGATATAGAATAGTCTATCAAACTTGATGCAGCTGGTGGATGTAGGGAAGAAAGGAACACATAAGAAAAATAGTGAAAATAATAAATCATAGACGACTTGACACAGCTAGAACATCGGCCGTTTCCTACCAAGGTAGGGTGGCCCGAAAAAGGAAAACTTTCACCATCATTCACTCCATCACTGTCTTGCCAGAGGCGTGCTTACACTACAGTTATAAAACTGCAACATTAACATCCCTCCTTCAGAGTGCCAGCACTGTACTTCCCATCTCCAGGACTCAAGTCCGGCCTGCCGGTTTCCCTGAATCCCTTCATAAATATTACCTTGCCTACACTCCAACAGCACGTCAAGGCCTAAAAACAATTTGTCTCCATTCGCTCCTATCTAACATGCTCACGCATGCTTATTGGCAGTCCAAGCCCCTTGCACACAAAACCTTCTTTACCACCTCCCTCCAACCTTTCCTAGGCCTACCCCGCCTTCCCTCCACAACAGATTTATACACTCTCGAAGTCATTCTAGTTTGTTCAATCCTCTCTACATGTCCGAACCACCTCAACAACCCCTCCTCAGCCTATGGATAATAGTTTTGGTAATCCCGCACCTCCTAATTTCCACACTACAAATTCTCTTCATTATATTCACACCACACATTGCCCTCAGACATGACATCTCAACTGCCTCCAGCCTTTTCCTTGTCATAACATTCACCACCCATGTTTCACACCAAAATAAGAGCGTTGGTATAACTATACTCTCATTCATTTCCCTCTTTGCTTCCATTGACAAAGTTCTTTGTCTCCACAGACTCCTCAGTGCACCACTCACATTTTCCCTCGTCAATTCTATGATTCACCTCATCTTTTAGACCCATCTGCTAACATGTCCACTCCTAAATATCTGAATACATTCACCTCCTCCATACTCTCTCCCTTCAACCTAATATCCAATATTTCGTTACCTAATTTTTTTTTGTTATCCTTTAACATCTTACTCTTTCCTATATTCACTTTCAATTTTATTCTTTTGCATACCCTACCAAACTCATCCACCAACCTCTGCAACTTCTCTTCAGAATCTCCCAAAAGCACAGTGTCATCAGCAAAGAGCAACTGTGACAACTCCCACTTTGTGTTTGATTCTTTATCTTGTAACTCCAAACCTCTTGCCAACACCCGAGCATTCACTTCTCTTACAATCCCATCTATAAATATATTTAACAACCATGATGACATCACATATCCTTGTCTAAGGCCTACTTTTACTGGGAAATAATCTCCCTCTCTCATACATACTCTAACCTGAGCCTCACTATCCTCGTAAAAACTTTTCACTGATTTCCATAACCTACCATACATTTGCAACATCTGCCATATTGTTCCCCTATCCACCCTGTCATACACCTTTTCCAAATCCATAAATTTCACTGTAAACACTTGGTCTACACACCCTCTACGCTTCCTAAAGTCTCCTTGTTCATCTGCTATGCTACTCATCGTCTTTTACTCTTAATTCTCTCAATAATAACTATACCATACACTTTACCAGGTATTCTCAACAGACTTATTTCCCTATATTTTTTGCATTCTCTTTTGTCCCTTTTGCCTTTATACAAAGGAACTATGCACAGGGCCGGATTTAGACCTTGAGGGCCCGGGGCACTTTAGGTTAGGGTGGCCCTCAACATGGAAATTAAACTGAATTACAAATAATAAATTAACTAAAATGAATGATAAACACCAGTTTTCGAAAAAAAATATGTTAGGTTTTGAAGAAGACGTCTGATTTAATTTTTCTCAATTTTATTTACTTAAGAATAACTACTATAATTTTCAGTTTGTAATATATTCCATCTACACTATATAATGTAACGGCCAAGAAAGGCTTCTTAACCTGTTTTTACTTTTTGAGTTAATTTACCATGGATCTTAAAGAACACTTCAAATATTAATTCTGTTATGGGCGTACACCTCCAGGACACTTTAGTAAAATCATGCAACTCCATTATAATTATAATATGTAGCCTACGTTTATTTATATCTTTGGCGTTGAAATTCTAGGAAAAAATAGAAAAATAGGGGTATTCCGTTTATAGGGATAAAAATTTATCAAAGGAGATAGAACAACATCAAAAATAAATTTATACCGATGAAAAAAATTTGTACTGATGAAAAAAAAATTATGCTGATGGAATAAAATTGTACAGTAATAATTTCATAGGGAATGTCTAAAATATAACAAGAATAAAAAGTATATGTTGCCTGGCTAAGATAACACAAGTCTAAAAAATTAATTTATCTATAAAATTTAACCACAAATAGTTTAGTTAAATCTATCATATAATCTATCTATAATTATTGAATTTTAATTTGATCATACAATTTCTAAAAAAATTATCTCAAATAGTTTAGTATGATTTATTGAATAAATCAGCTGACTTTCTAGTTCTGACATAAATTACTGGTTTTCAGATAAGGTATGAAATTGTGGTGCTGTGGAGGAGGTGTTGATTCACCGGGAATTCTCCCGGCCCGGGTCTTTACCAGATGGCGACCCGGCTCCGGCTCCCTGTCTGGGGAATATCAGACACCTGTCTCCCATGGGAGGGGGTATCCCTCAACGGCGGGACCAACTGGTCCCAGGCCTAGCCACATTCCCCACCAGCACGAGGCAGGTGGTAGATAGATGCTAGGCCTCTCTGGTCTGCCACCTTCCCCGCCCCAAGGAGGCTGAAAGGAAGGGCAGGCTCGCGAGCCGCAGATGGTAGCAAGCTCCAGCCTTGGCACCTACCCTGCCCTAGAAGGGCTGGGCATGGTGATCGACCGTGGTGCTGTGTTTTTTAAATTGTGGACATCACTGCAAAGTTTTCTTTTCTACATACTGCTGTATAAGATGTTATTGTATTCACACTAAATAAAATAAATACATACATATATACACTTTACTTACATATTTACCCTAATACATAAATACATACATATATACACTTTTGAAGTCATTAGACTGGGATTAGTAAATTTCTTGCATAATCTTTTCAGTCTGTAGCAAATCACCAAATTTACAAATCAAACATTACATAAGTAAATGGAATTTGCAAACCATACAACACATTAATGCATCACATGATCACACTGCAATTTCTACAAAAAGTCTTTCTTTCTACACTTAGCATCTGCCAACTCTTTAACTAACTCATCAAACTGTATCTTCTTGAGGACACTTCTCTCAACATCCAATAGACACAGAGCACTTAGTCTTTCATGGGTCATTATCGTTCTCAGATAATTCTTTATCAGTGCCAATTTGCTGAACGACCTTTCTCCCGAACAACTAGTGACCATCATGTTCAAATATATTTTAAGGACAACATTAACACCTGGAAAGGTATCAGCAAGACCTTCATCATGTAGTAAAACTGCTTGTTGAGATGGAGTGAGACATGACCTGACTTTGGCAAAGGCTGCAAAATGGATAATTTCCTCAACAAACACTCTACTGAAGTCTGAGGGTAAACAATGATAAGCTTCTTAGCCTCGTTTTTTATCTCTGTATCAGGTAGACTGCATAAGTTGACTATTTCATTGAACCTGTCATACACTGCTTTATATGCTACCCTGCATTGCGTTGTTGTAAGGCAACACACAACTGATCTAAAATGATATTGAAAGTTTCACATCTGAATTTTTCTCTGGGAGACAAAACAACTTCCTCTGAGACTTATGTTGGGTTTGCATCATATTGCTTGTTTCTCTTTCTTTGCCTGCTTGTAATTGATTGGTAGTCTGTGTTGCCACAGATGTTCCTAGCATCCAGTTCCAGGTCTTCATACCTACCTCGAATTGATTTTAGAAACCTTTCCAGAGACACTAACCAGAAATAGCCCTTCTGAGGTCGATATAGCCAATCAAAGCCATACACGCAATAGCTACCTCGCACACACAGACACAGACATACACGCACACACAGACACAGACATACACGCACACACACCGCGCGTGCGCACCCTGGTCACCTCTGACATCATGGTCTGATCATTTATCTCTGAACTGATGCTAACCAGAAATAGTTAAGTCAAGTCAATTTATTCAAAGGGAGAGGAGGTGGGGGCACCCTTTCTTTCTATTTTCTGATGTCCCCCACACACACTTTATTTGTTAATTATTTTTATTAATTAAACTAGTATTTTTATAACATTTTGTTATAAAGGAATTCCTTCGTCTGGGGGCCCCTCTGCCAGGGGGGCACGAGGCAGTTGCCCCCTTATAAATCCGGCCCTGACTATGCATGCTCTCTGCCAATCCCAAGGTACCTTACCCTCTTGCATTAATTTATTAAATAAAAGCACCAACCTCTCTAAAACTATATCCCCACCTGCTTTTAACATTTATATTATTATCCCATCAATCCCAGCTGCTTTACCCCCTTTCTTTCTACCCATTGCCTCATGAACTTCCCCCACACTCACAACTGGCTCTTATTCACTCCTACAAGATGGTATTCCTCCTTGCCCTATACACAAAATCACGGCTTCCCTATCTTCATCATCATTTAACAATTCCTCAAAATATTCCCTCCAGCTTCCCAATACCTCTAACTCTCCATTTAATAACTCTCCTCTCCTATTTTTATCAATTAAATCCATTTGTTCCCTAGGCTTCCTCAACTTATTAATCTCAATCCAAAACTTTTTCTTATTTTCAACAAAATTTGTTGATAACGTCTCACCTACTCTCTCATTTGCTCTCTTTTTACACTGCTTCACCACTCTCTTAACCTGTTTTTTCCTCTCCATATTATCCTCCCTCCTTGCATCACTTCTACTTTGCAAAAACCTCTCATATGCTAACTTTTTCTCTCTTACTACTCTCTTTACATCATCATTCCACCAATCGCTCTTCCTCCCTCCCACACCCACTTTCCTGTAACCACAAACTTCTGCTGAACACTCTAACACTATATTCTTAAACCTACTCTATACATCTTCAACCCCATTGCCTATAATATCACTAGCACATCTATATTCCAATAGTTGTTTATGTCATATCCTAACTGCCTTCTCCTTTGGCTTATAAACCTTTACCTTTACTTGATACAGCTAGTGAATTATAAAGTGGTAAACGAGACGTGGGTGAGTTAGTATGTACATACAGCAAGAAAAGCGGAATTTAGGCTAATAGAAGATATAAAGTGGAAAAAGTAGAATTGAGAGAGAGCTACATAGAGTATACTTCGTTAAAAAGTAGACTTGAAAGCGCTAGTGGATATCTGGTGGTGGTAAAGCAGCAGTCTTGATAACAAGTAGTTGTAAGGTGGAAAAGTAGACAAGAGAGGCAAAGTGATAAAGAGTGGTAAAGCAGACTTGTGAGAAACAGTGGATATAGTGAAAAAGCTATTTCCAAACACAGGAAATAGCAAAAACAATTTATAAAATATGATTTTTTCACATTTACTCATGAATGCTCTAGAAATAAAGATCAAAAGAGTTTCCCCTCCGTCTGACTATAGCGACACTAATTTCTCACTTCCTCCCCTCCCGAGTGTGGGACTGTTTAATTGCTTGCCACATTTATTTATTTGAAAATGGTACATCTGAGGATAAAAGAAAATATCATGAGAAAACTTGGAACCTAAATTTTGAACACAATATATGTATATGCGTGTTTTCTTTATATTTATAAGTTTTTGTGTAAGCCAAACTGGATGCAAAGAACATAAGAAAGAAGGAGCACTGCAGCAGGCTGATGCTATACACGTCCTAGTCACACCCACTTAAGAAGGAAGGAGCACTTCTGCAGGCTTACTGGCCAAAGGTAAGGTCCAAGGACCGAAACGTTTTGTAACAAATATGTCCTAGTGTTTGCTTACGTGTCTTTCTGTACCAAGCAGTTCTAACTCACACCCACCCACACCCACTTATGTACTTGTTTAATCTATTTTTAAATCTTTAATAAGGTTTTTAACTTCAATGACAACTCTATTACCAAACCAAAGCTTTTTATATTCTCTCCAAATCTACTTTTTTTCCACCTTGAACCCATTATTGCCAGTCCTGTCTTGGTTAAATATTTTTAGTATGTTATTTCATCTCCTTTATTTATCCCTGTTTTTCATTTATATACACCAATCATACCCTCCGTAATTCTACGCCTTTCTAGAGAGTGCTCATATGCTGCCCTCAGTCTACCAACGAGTCAAAGCTGAACTGAGAAGTTTCCCAGCGACTCAAAACATGCTTAAGGACATCCATGAGTACATTACCGACTATGAGAGCATGACCTATTATCCACGTCACTAGGACGAAATTCAGAAACATCAAAAACGCTAGTCCCCACTAGCATCGCTTCCCATCAACCAACACCATGAAGATGAGATCCCCAGCACTCAGGCCGCGGAGGTGGCTCCATTGGACCCTGTAATGGTCATTTTCTCGGCCCTTCCTGACACTGCCTGCTGCTGTGCAGCTTCATCAGCCGCCCTCGCATCGCCAGCTGTTGCGTAGCTAGGTTACCCATCAAGACCGGCAACCAAAACCGGGTCACCATTTGGAAAAGACCCGGCTGGCAAATGTACCGGCGAATCTACAACAACAACTTGGAATTAATTGTGTCATCCTTCTCTGTACGTTTTACAGCTCTTCTGTGTCGATTCTGTAATACGGTGATCTACACTGTGCAGCATAATGTGCATGAGGCGTAACCAACGATATATAGAGTTGAGAAATAACCTTCTTGGAAAAACTAGACAGAAATGCACCATAATGTGGTCCTTTATTTACTACGTATCGCCCACACAGTGGGTTTTAATAAGCAATAAACAGATCTACTTGAACACAAAGTACTTGAGTATATATAGGGAGCACAGTGACGTAAAAGTCAATGAGGAATATTGAAGTTGATTGCCTGGCATAGGCCAGTAGTGAAAAAAGACGAGTACATAAGTCTTTTTCCACATTTTGTCGGTATCACCGCATCACTTTTCATGGGCATGTAGGTTTCTTAATATGAAGAGTAATGATGAAATAATAGCTATGTCATAAAATCAGCTGTTCTGTTTGAAATTGATGGATATATAGATAAGTGATGATTCCAAGATCCTGTGTCATTATCTCCTCTTGCCTGGCATTGAATTTTGCGTCTCTGTGGTTGATTAAATGGTAGTGGGAGTTTCTGTGTAAAACTGTTTTTGAATGCGGAATTGGAAAGAAGTTCGAGACGTGTTTGGCAATGGAGTTTGTGTGGAGGACAATGTATCTTCTCTCGGCGGTATCATGTCTGGGTGAGTTGAAGATTTTATGCACGACATCTAAAATCTCTAATGAAGTGATGAGCATAGTGAAGTTTAGAAAATACTTGTTCGATGAAAGAGCATTCTTCCCAAAGGAATTAATTCACTACTACAGTTTAGGAGGGCACGGATGAAGACATCTATGATTATGGTACGCTTTTTTGGAATCGTGGTAAGAGTAGAAGTGGAGATCATATTGTTTGATCGGATTTGTGGTCAACTTTGCAGAGAAAAACATCAAGGAGAGTGTCGTCGACTTCTTATAATGTAAACTGGATTGAAGGGCTTGACCTGCTTGAGGATGTGTTGGAGAGCATTAACGTTGAAGCGTCTGGGAGATATGATGGATGCAGGTGACTGAATAGGATGTAATAGATAAAAATCGCTCGGTTTCAAGGTGTTCCATGTATCGGTTCGCCAATACAGTAGTAAGTGGGTAACCCATGGACAGTCTATTATTATTATTTTTATAAAAAAGAAGTACTAAACCTACAAGGGTCATACAGTGCAGTGGGGCAGGGGATAGTGCAGGATTATGAAGTAGCAGGGGTGGAGTGGACAACAGAAGGAGTTTTAGAAAGAGCTGTGAGGAATGTTGGAAGAATGATCATCAAAGTTTGTGTAGGAAATCATTTGCTGTCAAAAAAGTCAACGAGGAAGTCTGAGTCAAAGGTGGGTCCATCAGCAAGGAGGGAAGATAAAGTAAGGGCGTTAGAGCGGTGACGGAGTCGGAGGTAAATTCTGTGTGCTCGTATGGCGAACCAAATAGATACCCGTGAGTAAGATGAGTGTGTCCGATGCAAAAACGGGAAAGCGAAGTCTCCCAGCTTCGGCATTGATGAAAAGATGGCCAAAAACCTAAACTTGGTTTGACAGAATATAATTTGTTATTCATATTATCAGCCCAATGTTGTTGCCAACAGTTGCGAAGATGGTCTGAAAAGTCTGTGAATGGAACACGTCTATATGAAAGTGGGAAGTCTTATACTATGACCTCGCTGCAGTGTCTGCCGGTTCATTGCCCTGTATGTCAACATGACCGGGGACCCAACAGAAAACAATATCTTTGTTTTTGCTAGAGATGCGGCGGAACCAAAGTTGTAAACGAAGGATCAGGGGATGAGGTGAAACATTTTTTTTTATAGTTTCCAAAGCACTAAGGGAGTCAGAGACTACCACACATGGCAACACAGGCATAGATGCAATACGGATAATTGCTAGGAGAATTGCATACAATTCAGATGTAAAAATGCTAGCCGAGTCTAATAAATGCCCTCGCACTACGCTGTCTGGAAAAACTGCTGCAAACCCGACACCGTCAGATTTAGAACCATCAGTGTACACTGCGACAGTATGAGAATGAGACCTGAAGTGATTAAGAAAAAGAGAGCGAGAAGCAACTATAGGAATTTGGGCTTTCGTCTATGGCAGTGGGGAAGAACATACAGGAACTGTCGGAACCTCCAAGGGGAAAGGAAAAAGTTATTATGCTACATGAACATTTAAAGGAGGCAACTGAAGAGAACACAGGAGCAAATGTAAATGAAGAGAAAATGGACGGAGTAAACTGGGGCGACGAACAATCAATGAACCTCTACTAACGTCCGTTACTATTCTATATATGGAAGGATTGCGAAGGTCATGAGAACGAAGAAAATAGCGGAGGCAATGAGCATCACGACGATCATTCAAAGATGGAATATTTGCCTCTGCAGATAGGCTCTCTACAGGTGAAGAGCGAAAAGCACTGAGGCATAAACGTAATCCCTGGTGATGGATGGGATCAAGGTTAGAAAGAGTTGCAGGAGAGGACGCTGAATATATCTGGTCGCCATAAAATGAGGGCTGAATGCAGACGAAGAACAGTTCGACGATTAGTCCCCATGAAAAATGAGCGAGGGTTTTAAGGAGGTTCAACCGGTTATGACAAGTTGCCTTCAAGGAGGCAATGTAAGGTTTCCAGGATAACCGACGGTCAAACAGAAGGCCGGGAAACCTGACTATCACTTTCAGGGATACGTGAGCCATACAGGTACAATTGATTATCAGGAACGATAGAACGTCTAGTGAAAGTAATTTGGTGTGTTTTAGTACTAGTAAATTTAAACCTGTAAGTAGTGGCCTAATTGGCAACACGGTTGATAGCATTCTGAAGAGAAACTAAAATAAGGCTACAATCAACGCCTGCACAAGCTATAGCAGAGTCATCAACATAGAGTGATGACCAAATATTAGATGGAAGAATAGATGCCAGATCATTTATACCAAGGAGAAAAAGTGTGGTGCTAAGGACACATCCCTAGGGGACACCTTGAGTTTGGACAAGGTCCGGGGAAAGCAAATTATTAACCCAAACACGGAAATGTCTCCCAGATAAGAAGTTCTAAAGGAAAATGGGTAGATTGCCTCGGAGGCTTAAGGAGTGAACTTGAGCAAAGATGTTATACCTTCAAGTTGCCATATGCCTTCTCAAGAACAAAAAAGATGGCGATAACTGAGTGGCTAGTGGCAAAGGCATTACGAACATACGTATCTAAAAGGAGTAAGGGGTCAAAATACTACATCAAACGTCTATTTAGCAGAGGTTCCATCACCTTGCAAACTGCACTGGTAAGAACTACGGGACAATAGTGGGAGGGGCGTCATGTCCCGAAGTAACTGGTTTACGAAAAAGTAGAAAGTGACAGAGTTCCACAGCTGGGGAAGAACTCTTTGCGATCAAATAAGATACATAGATGAATGAGGACAGCAAGAGCTTACGGATATAAATGCTGGAACATACGGATATGAATGCTGTCAGGCCCAGCTGCCGATGGTCGGCAAGCGGAAAGTGTTGACTCTAGTTCTAGAAGTGTAGGGTTCTAACTCTCTGGCAGACTTGGAGGAAAGAAACGAGAGTCAAAGATGTTGCCCCTGAGAGATATGGACAAGATGATTACCAATTTCGGTGGCAACTTCAAGAGGGTCTGCTACAGTGACATTGGCAACCCGAAGAATGGGAGCTGGATCTGGAGAGTAATTGCAACCCAGTTTCCATACTTTTTTCCAGACTGCACTCATAGAGGAAGCCGAAGTGACGGTAGAAACATAATCCCACCAACAAGTCCGTTTAGCTTCACGGATAACAGAGCGGGCGACCGCTCTTGTCATCTAACGTCAGATCAACAAGTTTAATTTGTAACAATTGTTTGTACCGGGGCGCCAAGTAAGTCACGTCATGGCTGACCGGTGTTGCAACCATAGTGTGGGTTAACGAGAGAAGATGAATCTCTTACCGTAGCAGGAAAAGTAATAAAAACCCCGCACCCACTATTTGCAATTTGAGGCTAGCATGAACTATCCTCTATGCCCACACAACAAGAATCAAGCATATTGTATTGCTTTCTGTTGTAGTTTGGCAAGGAAGGAAAATGCTGTAATCAGCAAATCTTTTGTGTAGCTGAGACGTTTTTGGGCAGCCGAGGCTGGAGGCAGATTGCTTGTAATGGTGCAGCATGCAACACGTATCCATGCTATAAGAGCAGAGAAAGACATAAGTGTATTGTGCCTTAGACAATCTCAGTATACATGGTAGAATATTGTGACATTAACACGAAAGACAAACCTTGTGGAACGTAGTGTACCAGGAAGACGTAGACATTCTTAAGGACACTTCAGCTTCTATCAAGTCACCTATATCTGTTGAATATGGTGTATTCAACACCATATCTCACGTTACAACGAGCAAGGTAGGTTTCAATCTCACTTGTCAATCAGGGAAGCTGCAGTTTCTGATGACACAAGGTTATTGAAACCGTCCTATAGACGGTAATAAGGTGCGGGCTTTTGAGCCAAAACTCTCTCTCTCTCTCTCTCTCTCTCTCTCTCTCTCACTCTCTCTCTCTCTCTCTCTAGCTCTCTGCAGCTGTATAACCCCTGTGGTTTAGCGCTTCTATTTGATTATAATAATAATAATCTGTCGTTGTCTAATTAAGAGACATCTTGTTTTTAATGTTTGAGTCTATGATGCTGATAGTTTTGGAAGTTTTTGGAGCCATTTCTGGATACTGGGAATGGTCCTACACTGTACACATGCTTTGAAAATTTGAGTCCCATCGGATGAGAACTTCGTGTTATGATAAAAAAACGAAAAGCTGGAGGAAGAAAAATAAAGTCACAATTCTGGCAACCCCATAAATGTCCGTCCTAGTGGGAAAAGTTAATATTGATCAACCGGGGCATCTGTTTCACACACAAAAAGCAAGTTATGCGGCAGAATACATTTTGGTACCGTATTCTACAGCTATGAGACTCATAAAGTCCATAATTTTATATTTCACTGATTTTTCCATTTTCATCGATTTACATTTATTACTAATTGACTGTCTATTGAGTCTGAAACAGTTACAAAGGAGTATAATAGTAATTAGAACGTGCAAACAGGTTAAAACATACAACGAGCTTTTGTTCATCTTGTTTACCTATATGGACTATTTATAAAAACAACACACTAATGCTGTACCCCACCATCGTGGGAGACACTCTCTTTGATTACCTTTACTTTTGCAACCACCTGCACAGGATCACAGAAAAGATGCCTCTTTATGTATATCTTCACCCAACTATGGTTTCACCTCAAGTGCAGCAGCTTCTTTAGCAACATCAAAAACGTATCGCAATTTTTCATCATCTAAAAATGTACGAAATGCTTGGTAAATTTTATTTAAAAACTCCAGCAATATCAGTTGTTCAAATGTACCAAAAAATAACACCAAGAGGTGTGAACATATTTCCAAAAGTGGCGAGAGAGTGCAAAAAGAAAGCTAATGATAGAGTGAGATAGTTTTTATCATCAAATTTTCCTGAAAAAAATAAAAAGTTTGGAGTGAGATCAATAATTTGAGAAATCCTCTGAAACAATGGATTTAACAGTTAAAAACCAACGAGGAGAGCTATTAGAAAGGAGAGGGAGGATGGCCTGGGAAGAAGGGGGATTTTTGAATAAAGAGAGGAGGCAGTGATTTCTTGCACTGGACAATAAGGTATAGTAGCTTAGGCAATGTGAATGAATGAAAATGTATGGAAGAAGTGGAATGCATGAGAGTTTTACGAAGGATGGTGTAACGCAGTTAGATATGTAGGAGAGAGAGATATTTCAGAAATGTAGTGAGCAGGTTGGAGTCACCATGGTTGTTCAATATATTTATAGATGAATGTAGAAAGTGAATGCTCAGTGTTGGCAAAGAGTGGTTAAAAGATAAAAAATCTAACAAAAATATGATTTTTACAGTTCTCTTGCTGATGACACTGTGCTTTGAGAATTATGAAGATAAGTTGCAGAGTTGGATGATTGGTAGGTATGAAAAGAAGGAAATGAAAGTGAATATAGGAATGAGTAAGGTGATGAGGATAACAAAAAATGGTAATGAAAGATGATATGAGATTAGAGGAAAGAATATGAAGAGGGATGTTTTCAGATATTTGGAATGGACGTGTCAGAAAGGTCTATGAAAGATGAGGTGAATCATAGAATTGACGAGGAAAAGTTAGCTTGTGTGGAGTGTGTGGAGACAAACAACTTTATCCATTGAAGCAAAGAGGAATATATGGAGATAGTATACGAATGCTCTTATATGTGTGAAGCAAGGATGGTGAATGTTGTAACAAGGAGAACGGAGGATGGAGATGTTATGTTCAGGCAATGTGTGGTGTGAATATAATGCAGAAATTAGAGATTAGGAGATTAGGAGGAGGCAGGATTACCAAACTATTATCCAGATGGACAGGAGGGATTGTTAGGTGGTTTGGACATGTAGAGAGAATGTAACGAATAAAATGACTTCGAAGTGTATAAATCTGTAGTGGAGGAAGCGGGTGAGGTCAGCCTAGGGAAAGTGGAGGAGGGAGTAAAGAGGTTTTGTGCGAGGGCTTGACTTCCAGCAAACATGCGTGAAGTGTTAGATAGAAAAGAATGGACAAAATATTTTAGGACATGACGTGCTGTTGGAGGAGCAAGTAACATTTATGAAGGATTCAGGAAACGCAGGCGGACTTGATCCTGAGATGGAGGAAGTACAGGCTGGCACCTGAAGGAGGTGTTATTCAGTTTTATAACTGTAGTGTAAGCACGCCTCTGGCAAGACAGCATGATGATGAGTTTTCTTTTCGACCCCGCCTTGGGGAAACCGATATGTTAATAAAATAAAAATAAGAAGAAGAAAAAGAAGAATATAATAATAACAAGAAAAGAAAAGAAAGAAGGAAAAACAGAATAGAAATTATAACAATACTAACAACAGCAACAAAAATAACAATACTAACAACGAACAACAATAATATATATTAATCAAAAATAATAATAATAATAATAATAATAATAATAATAATAATAATAATAATATTAATAAAATAATAATAAAAGAAAATAAGAATAATAAGAATAAGAATAAAAGAAAAGAATAATAAGTAATAATAAGAATAATAAGAAGAATAAAAGAATAAGAAGAATAAGAAGAATAAAAGAATAAGAAAATAAGAAGAATAAGAAGAATAAGAAGAATAAAAGAAAAGAAGAAGAAGAAGAAGAAGAATAACAAGAAGAAGAAGAATAAGAAGAATAAGAAAAAAGAAAAGAAGAAAGAAGAAAAAAGAAAAGAATAATAAGAAGAATAAGAATAAGAATAAAATAAGAAAAGAATAAGAATAAGAAAAGAAAATAAAAGAATAAGAATAAAAATAAGAAGAATAAAATAAAAGAATAATAAAATAAAATAAAAAAAATAAAAGAAAAGAAAAAAGAATAAAAAAAAGAATAAAAGAATAAAAGAAAAAAGAATAAGAAGAATAAAAGAATAAGAAGAATAAGAAGAATAAAGAAAAGAAGAAAAGAAGAAGAAGAAAAGAAGAAGAAAAGAAAGAAAAAAAAGAAAAGAATAAGAAAAGAATAAGAATAAGAATAAGAATAAAAAAAATAAGAATAAGAAAAAATAAGAATAAAAAATAATAATAATAATAATAATAATAAAAAAAAAAAAAAAAGAAAATAATAAGAAAAAAGAATAAAAGATAAGAAGAAGAAGAAAGAAGAAGAAGAAGAAGAAAAGAAGAATAAGAAGAAGAAAAGAAGAAGAAAAGAAGAAGAAAAGAAAGAATAATAAGAAGAATAAGAATAAAAAATAAAATAATAAGAATAAAAGAATAAAATAAAATAAGAAAATAAAAAATAAAATAATAAGAAAATAAGAATAAAAAATAAAAGAAGAAGAAGAAAAGAAGAATAAGAAAAAAAAAAAAGAATAAGAAAATAAG
>WNWK01006458.1:50000-105615 GCA_009830355.1 Cherax destructor
TATCTGTGCATACTCGTTTCTGGCTCTACGACTAATCTTATTTTCCTGGGTCCTTTGCCTTCAGTACTTATTCCATTCTCTAGTGCACTTAGTCTTTTCCTCCCTGCACCTTTGGGTAAACCAATCGCTTGTTCTGGACTTCCCTTTATTGCTGTTGCCCTTGGGAACAAACCTTTCCTCTGCTTCCTTGCATTTTGTTGTTACATATTCCATCATTTCGTTTACTGACTTTCCTTCCATGTCTCTGTCCCACTGAACCTCCTGCAGGAAGTTCCTCATACCCGTGTAGTCCCCTCTCTTATAGTTTGGCTTTTCCATTTCAACTCCTGTTTCCCTCTCCACCTGTAACTCTACTATGTACTCAAAGCTCAATACCACATGGTCACTGGCTCCTAGGGGCCTCTCATATGTGATGTCCTCAATGTCTAATCTGCTCATGGTGAATACGAGGTCCAGCCTTGCTGGTTCGTCCTCTCCTCTCTCTCTCTGGTAGTGGCCCTGCCATGTTGGTGCATAAGGTTTTCCAGTACCACATCCATCATCTTGGCTCTCCATGTTTCTGGCCTCCCATGTGGCTCCATGTTTTCCCAATCGATCTCCCTGTGTTTGAAGTCGCCCATAACCAGTAATTTTGCCCTGCTCGAGTGAGCTCTTCTTGCCACCTCAGCCAGTGTGTCCACCATTGCTCTGTTGCTCTCTTTATATTTCTCTCTTGGCCTCCTGCAGTTCTGTGGTGGGTTATACATCACTGCAATGACTACCTTATGTTCCCCGACTGAAGTGTACCTATTATGTAGTCCCTTTCACTAATCGCATCCATTCCATTTCCTCAAATCTCCATTGGTTCCTTACAAGCAGTGCAACCCCTCCTCCCCTCTACTCCTATCTTTCCATGGATCTGATAACCCGGTGGGAAGATTGCGTCTGTTATTGCCTCAGTGAGTTTCGTTTCTGTGACTGCTATGATGTCTGGGGGCTTCTCATTTATTCTTTCATTCCACTCCTCATATTTATTCGTTATTCCATCCGCGTTCGTGTACCAAACCTTCAACTTCGTTTCTAAAACTGTGGTCCTGGGGGAATATTGGGGGTTTTGGAGCGGAGAGCCCTGGCGGGGGCCTATGGGAGGTTGCGGTGGGGGTGGGGTTTATGATGGGGGTTGGGGCAGAGTGCCCATAGGAGGTTGCTGTAGGGGTGGGGTTGCTGTAGGGGTGGGGTAGCTGTAGGGATGGGGTTTGTGATGGGGGTGGGGACAGAAGGAACGGGGTGTGGGTGTCAGTTTAAATTGTTCAGTTGCCTTGGGGTTTCGTGGTTGAAGTCCTTCTGCCGGTGTTTTTGGAGGGTGTGTCTGTCCTTCTACCTGGGTCTGGGTGCCTCCGCTCTTCTTTGTCAATTCCTCTCGTTCCTCCTTCCGTCGTTGTATCCTCTCTTTCAGTAGCATCCTTTCCTCTTGTGTTCTGTCTCGATCGAGGTACACTCTCTGGTACTCCTGATTCTCTCTCAGTCATGCTTTCTCCTGCAGGATCATGGATCGAGCTGGTTCTGCCTTGAAAATTACTTTGAGAGGCCGTTTTCTTCCCCTTGTATACCACCCAATTCTCCGAAAATTTGTCACCTGAGTCATGTCACCTTCACCTATTGCTTTCATGATACCTTCAATCGTTTTTTTCTCCTGTTTTCTTTTATCATGGGACTCCCCCTCGACTTCCTGGAGCCCGTAGACAAAAATTGACCTCTCTTTTTTGTCCTCCCACTGTGTCTCGCATTGCATCCTCAGATCTGTTTTAGTTCCTTCCATTGAAGTGACCCTTCCTTCAGTCCCTTACCTGGCTGAAGCCCCTATGCTCCATGGTCTGTCCTTCCTGCTCGTGTGTTCCTGGCCACCACAGGTGATTGTTGGAGTCTCTGCATATAGCATAGCTACGTCATTGTCTTCAGATCCCCCATTTATTGTTAGTGTGCTCCTTGTTTTTTACCGTGCCCCACGTGGGTCTGATATGGCCTTTGCATACAGAATAGCTTCTGTGCTCCCCACAGTCCCCTTGTCTGTGACTGATGCATAAGTTTCTGATGGCATGTCTGAATTCTCATAATTCTCATTTTTTTCTTTAAGCTGTTTCAGGTTTTGAAGTTCCACTTCTAAGCACTGTATCTTAGCTTCTGCTCTTTTGGCTTGTAGCTCCTAATTCCTGCTCTCTGCAGCTATCATCTCCTACATTTTTGTGCTAAGCTGTGCTAACTTCCTTTCCCACTCTTCCTCCCGTTTAGTGAGCTCTGTCTCCCAAGCTACCCTCCCAGGCTTATCCACCAGACCCCTTGTTGTCATCCCTTTTCTTGGGTAGCCCATTTTACCACAGAACAGAAGCTTATGTATTTTCAGAGTGTGTGTGTGTGTGAGAGAGAGAGAGGGGGGGAGAGAGAGGGAGAAAAGAGTGAGAGAGAGAGAGGAGAGACATTTTTTATAGCATGGGAGTGAGTGTGAGTGTGGGTGAGAGAGTGTGAATGAGAGAGTGTGAGATACAGGTATAGAGAGTGGGAGGCAGAGGGGAGAGAGATGTGGGAGGGTTAGGGGATACAAGGGGGGGGGGAAGGGAAGTGCAAGGAGAAGCAAGGGGGGAGGGAAGGAGTGAGAAGAGATGGGTAGGAGGAATAGAGGGAGGATGAAGAAGGGAAAGTGGAAAAAGAAAGAGAGTGTTAGTTACCATTTTGTCCTAGGCACATGTCGATTAGACACTAGGCCTGTTGTATGTATGTATGTGTGTGTGTGTGTAACGAAACACTTCGAAATGTTTCGGCCCCGCCGGGAATTGAACCCGGGCCCTCCGTGCGTGAAGCAAGAGCGCTAACCACCATGCCATCGGGGCACCGATGGCATGGTGGAGATAGTGTAAGTGTGTGAGTGTGAGAGATTGAATGTGAGAGAGTGTTAGTTACCATTTTGTCCTAGGCACATGTCAATTAGACACTAGGTGTGTGCGAGAGTGTGAGAGTGAGAGTGTAAGAGAGAGAGATAATGAGAGAGTGTGGTGGAAAGAGGTAGAGTGAGGTAGGTAGGCGAGAGGTAGTGTGAAGAGGGAGAGAAGATTTCGGGGTACAAGGAGAGAGAGGGAGAGGAACTACTGGTTACGCTCGGGGGGAATAGGAGGGAGAGAGGTGGCAGAAGTACCCAAGGGTGCTGGGAGAGAGGGAAAGGGTAGGGGAGGGGGGGAGATGGAACATCCTGTCTCTGGAACATCTTGTCACTGTCTACCTTGTCGATTCCCCGCAGTATTTTGTATGTCGTTATCATGTCTCCTCTGACCCTTCTTTCCTCCAGTGTTGTTAGTCCTATTTCCCTCAACCTCTCTTCATAGGACAGACCCCTGAGTTGTGGAACTAACCTTGTCGCAAACCTTTGCACTTTCTCTAGTTTCTTTACGTGCTTACGTGTGTGTGTGTGTGTGTGTGTGTGTGTGTGTTGTGTGTGTGTGTGTGTGTGTGTGTGTGTGTGTGTGTGTGTGTGTGTGTGGTTTTTGTGTGTGGGGGTTTGTGCGTGTGTGTGCGTAATCACCTAATTGCACTCACCTAATTTTGGTTGCAGGGTTCGAGACTCAGCTTTTGGCCCCGCCTCTTCACTTACCGCTACTGGGTCCTCTCTCTCCCTGCTCCATTAGCTTAATCATACCTTGTCTTAAAGCTATGTATGATTCCTGCCCCAACTACATCACTTGCTAGACTGTTCCACTTCCTGACTACTCTATGGCTGAAGAAATACTTCCTAACATCCCTTTGACTCATCTGAGTCTTCAATTTCCAATTGTGACCCCTTGTTTCTGTGTCCCCTCTCTCGAACATCCTGTCTCTGTTCACCTTGTCTATTCCACGCAGTATTTTGTATGTCGTTATCATGTCTTCCCTAACTCTTCTGTCCTCCAGTGCCGTCCGGCCGATTTTCCTTAGCCTTTCTTCGTAGGACATTCCCCTTAGCTCTGGAACTAACCTTGTTGCAAACCTTTGCACTTTCTCTAATTTCTTGACGTGCTTGACCAGGTGTGGGTTCCAAACTGGTGCTGCATAATCCAGTATGGGCCTGACGTCCACGGTGTACAGTGTCTTGAACGATTCCTTACTAAGGTATCGAAACACTATTCTCAGGTTTGCCAGACGCCCATATGCTGCAGCAGTTATTTGATTGATGTGTGCTTCAGGAGACGTGCTTTGTGTTATACTCACCCCAAGATCTTTCTCCTTGAGCGAGGTTTGCAGTCATTGGCCTTTGGCGGTCTTCATTGCCCTTCCTCGATCATCATGAAAGCCAGTTGCTGGACCAGGTGTCCAGCCTGTCCAGGTCTCTTTGAAGTCCTGCCTAATCCTCATCTGATTTAATTCTCCTCATTAACTTCACATCATTTGTGAACAGGGACACTTCTGAGTCTATCCCTTCCATCATGTCATTCACATATACCAAAAATAGCACTGGTCTTAGGACTGACCCCTGTGGGACCCTGCTCGTCACTGTGATACCTCATCAAGTACCATGACTCGTTGCTGCCTCCCTGTCAGGTATTCTCTGATCCATTGCAGTGCCCTTCCTGTTATACGCACCTGATCCTTTAGGTTCTGCACTAATCTCTTGTGAGGAACTGTGTCGAAGGCCTTCTTGCAGTCCAAGAAAATGCAGTCAACCCACCCCTCTCTCTCGTGTCTTACTTCTGTTACTTTGTCATAAAACTCCAGAAGGTTTGTGACACAGGATTTCCTTTCCATGAATCCGTGCTGGTTGTCGTTTATAATCTTGTTGTGTGTGTGTGTGTGTGTGTGTGTTTATATTAAAGTCTGTGTATTAGTGTGAGTGTTTTTATTGGAAAAGATGTTGAATGTATGGCACACCAATGCAAATGGAATAAAAAATAAAGTGTGAAGTGGCATAAATAAATGAGGCATCCCCAGACATTATAGAGCTCACGGAGACAAAGCTCATGGATATGATAACAGGTACGATCTTCAAGAGAGAGAGGAGAGGATGAACCAGCAAGGCTGGACCTCGTATTCACCTTGAGTAATTCTGACATGTGGATATTACATACGAAAGGTCCTTCTGCGCTAGTGACCATATGGTCCTGAGTTTCGAACACCTCACAGAGTTAACAGTGGAGAGGTAAGTAGCATAGAAAGGAGGAAACAATTCACAGTTTAAAAGAGGGGTCTACACAGGCATTAGGCAATTTCTGTATGAGGTGCAGTATGAAAGAGAACTAGAGGGAAAGACAGTAAATGGAATGATAGAACAAGTGGGCACAAACTACAGGGAGGCAGAAACTACAGTGGCAACAGAAACAATGAGAAGGCCAAAGTCAAGTGTGCTAGAGCATGAAAGAAGTATAGAAGGCAAACAAGGAGTTGAGCCAAAGAGGTCAACTCCTATTATAAGGCGGATGGGTAAGTGGAAGTATGAGAATGACATACCACAGAAAGCCGATCTGACCCAAAGTTGTTATACAGCCACAACAAGAGGAAGACAACAGTCAGGGACCAGGTAATCAGCTCGAAATTTAGGGAAGTATTCTAAGAGGAGACAGAAAGGCTACCAGTAAACTGAGGCAGAAGAATTCATCAGTAAGTATTGGACACACTACACAACCCAAGAGGAGGTGAAGAAACTGCTAAATGAACTAGATACCTCGAAGGCTACCTCAGATATCATGGCTATCACAGAGACACAATTAAATAAAATGAAAACTTATGACATATTCACAGTAACTAGAATATAAAGAAGAAAAGGGTAAAAATGAAGAGTTGCAGTGTTTATCCGAAACAGGTGGAGTTTGGAAGAGATGAAAATGATAAAAATAAACGAGTCAAAGGATTTCAGTATCGTTCATTCAACAAAAGGAAACAAAGGAGTTAGAAGTCGTGACCTGCAACCCACCAACAAAATAGGAATTTGAAGAAAGCTAGGTAGCAGTAGTTGATATCATAGCACATACTGTGCTCAAGCACAGTTCTTAATTATGAGATATTACATTCATTTACAAATGAGAATTTCGACCCATATGGGGAAACCAGAAAGGTAGACAGGAGTCAAAGTGACTGAATCAAGGGTTTCCAGTAAATTCATTTGATGTAAGTGAAATAGAATGTGAGAGACCTCTACTTTCTGTCGGCTACACAAAACTGAATTTCGAATAGTTGAGAAAGTAAACGTTGAGAGAAGAATGGCAGGTGGAAGATGGAAGAAACCGAATTTTAGAAGCTGAAATTTTAAGGGCATGACAGAATTGCTGAATGCGGTGCAGTTCGAAAGGGAACTGAAAAGAAAGTCTTCAAATGAGACGATGATGTATCTGGACCAGAAACTCCCAGGAGGCAGAGGAAACCTTTCTTCACAAGAGGGAAAATGGTATTAAATAAGAGAATGTGTAGTTAAATTAATGATGAAGAAAGCAAAACAGCAAGTGTACGAGCAAGGGAAACTTAAGTACATAAGGAAATAGAGCTAAGAGGATATAAGCAGGAAACGAAAATATTTGGATGAAAAAAGTGGCTGAGTGATAAATGGAGAATTACATGCCAGCAAAAACATAGTTAATACCGTAACTGCTTCACAGTCACATCAGTAAAGTGAAACGACGAGGAAGTCTGAGATATTCGTCAAACAATTTAACGAAGTTTTCACAATAGAAACACGGTCATGACCAGAGAGACGAAGAAAAGAAATACACCAACGAGTATTGGACAGCATATAAACAAGAAGGGAAGAGACAAAATTGTTTTCAGTTAACTGTTTACATCAAAGACAATGGGAATCTACGAAATGTCATCATGACTTCTACTAGACGCAGTAGTGGTTGAACCACTAGCTAAGATCTATAAATAACCTATATAAGTCTATTGACTGATCTGAAGGCAGCAGATGCAGTGAAAATACTGAGAAAGGGATACAAACAAGGAGGACAAAACTAATATCATATAATTAACATGTGTACTATGTAAGGAAATGGAGACGATAAATACAAAAAGAAAAATGGAGCACTGTCTTGCCTGACAAATCAGTTGGATTTCTATGACACAGTAATAGATGTAAGGCTGGAAAAAGAGGGATGGATTGATTACATATTATAAGCCTACAACAAGGCACCTTATACTGTACCTGAGAGACATACACAAACATTTACAGAACAGGAGAAACACGGAGTGCACTACAGTGATCAAAGAAAACCTCATGGAAAGGAAACAAAGAGTGATTAACCGTGAAGAGATGTCGGAATGGGAGTATATAACATGAGTTTCTGCAAAGATCGGTATTGGAACAAGTACTGTTTCTGGAATATGTGAAAGATAAACCAGAAAAAAACAGAATCAGATTGAACAATTGATGATGAACAATTATTGAGAAAAAACAAATGAAGACAAGGAAAGGATGCGAATGAATCTGGACAATCTTTAAGATTGATCACATAATTGGCTGCTAGAAATCAACCACAAAAAATGAAAATTTATAAAGTTTGCTGAGTTGGTAAGAACGAAAACTCAATATACATTCAGGGAGAAAAACCTCGGGGTGAGCATAGTGCTGAGCATATAGGCAGAGGCAAACTTGAACCGTATATCCACTGCTGAGGATGTTTATTTGGATTACCCCTCAGGAATCTTACCAGTCATTTGCAGACCAATGTATGATTGACGTCAAAACTATGTTGGAAAAGGCATCACCAGCATGGAAAACTGACCTGTCAGAACATGTTAAAACACTGGAGAAAGTGCAGGGACCAGAGCTGTCACTTCAATCACTGCTACTGCCCACATATCCCGCAAAATTCTCACACATAATGAATAAAACCCATAGATTTTTCCACACAAAAAAATAAATTCATAACATAAAATTCAAAGTATCACATGCCATGAACAAAATATAATACGTCCCAATATACTACAGTAACAGTCTACAGAATCATAAATAAAAAAAATAGAACATTTGCTAACAAAATACTAAATGTGGAACAAAATGGGAATATATACAGTAAGGTCAATGAAACTTAAATGTATAGTTACGAGGAATCACTTCATTGTTAAGCAGTAGAGTTTAAACATCTCTCATCTTATGATTATAGGTAAACAAACTATTTATTAAGAAAAAAAGGCACAATATCGTGGATGTAACAATACACAGTTAACTCACACATATGTGACTCAAACTTATTTCGGTCCAACTTTGAATATTAACTAGTCAATGCACACACAACCCGAACATAGAAAAGAGGAGCTTACGAGAAGGCCAATGAAGGGTTACTTCATCTCCCTATACCTGTAGATGAATGGTTCAGAGAACCGACGACTTGGTACATTAGACACATATGCAACACTTGGGTATCTTGTAATAATATTGGTAGAATTACCGACAATATGTTAAGTAAAAGGACACAAATGCAACTAATGTGACATACTTGGGTATCTTTATTGAGAAAACGTTTCGCCACACAGTGGCTTCATCAGTCCATACAAAGGAGAATTGTGAAGAACAGGAGGAGTTTGAGGTGGTCAGTCCCGGAGATTGTGTTACCCGGAGTTGTCAGGTATTCAGTTGTGTATCTGGAGAGCTTCAGGTGACTGTGACAATTAGTGTTCATCTGGTGGCACGACACAAGTTAAGAGTTGTGTATTTGGTGTTGTGGGGCAAGACGCAGTGCACAGGCTTTACTAGAGATTGAGTTCATGATACAGGGGGCGTGCCATGTGGCACAGAGAAGGTGTCGTGTGACACAGTGAAGGTGTTTTATGGCACAGGGAGAACGGGTGTCGTGGAACCCCGTAGGCGTGCCATAAGACAGAGATAAGGGTGTCTGAGGACACGGTGGAGAAGGCGTATCATGACAAGGTGTGGTAGTGTCCTGCGTGACACTTGAAAACGGCAGCGACATGACACTAGCACTAAGTATATGATTTTACTTGTGGTATTGTATTGTACTATGATTTTGTGTATATAAATATGTTTTTACACAAATTATAAGATTATGTTTTTATTCAGAGTATATGTTTTTATATTAATATAATATAATAAATATTAGAAATCTGAGATTTTATTGTTATCCTGAACAGTCCTTTTATTACAATTTTTTTTTTTTTTTTGTAGTAATTAGTCTTCTGCTAAAACTGTCTACCCTACGTCCAACTTTCACAGTCGCCGTCTGGTTGAATCCTCCCTTATACACAACTTTCCCTGTATGAATCTTAGCCCTGGCTTTGTCTCTGTTGATGCTTTCCTCTCCCATTACATTGTTAAATGCTCCAAACTTCAGAACTCTCGTGACTTAACCTGATTCCTTCTATCTCTTCCCCCTTCTCCTCTTTCTTCTTTCTCCTCTGGGTTTTCTTTCTTTTCTTTTGCCTTGTCTTTGTCCTTCTTTATTTTATTTTCATTTTTTCCTCTGTGTTCTTGTCCTTACCCTTTGCTGACCGCCAGCTTCATTGCAGTGCTCCTTTCCTAGAATATGACTGACTCCACTACTACTACTTCCAATACCACTACTACTTCCACTATTACCCCTCCACCACTTTTTTGTGCCCTCCCCTGTCTGCCTGCCTATATATATAACCCCTTCCACCTGTCCTTTGTTAGTGTGACTTTGTAAATGGTCCAAGTCGGGCCGAAACGTCGTCGTAAGCTCCTCTTTTCTATGTGCGGGTTGTGTGTGTATTGTTCCAGTCACGGTATTGTGCCTTGTTTTGTTATTTAACTGGTCAATGATCTAAGTCATAAGTTTGTCTCTTATTTGTGTTTAATTCGTTTACTCTATTTATATTTCAATAAGCCCAATAAGCCTGACCTCAATTGTAGGCAAATTACTAGAGTCAATTATAGCTGATATTATTAGAAACCATCTAGATAAATATAATTTGATTAATGATACTCAGCATTGATTCACGAGGGGCCGTTCCTGCCTATCTAATTTATTAACCGTCTTCAGTAAAGCTTTTGAGGCTGTTGATCACGATAAAGAATTCGATATTGTTTATTTAGACTTTAGTAAGGCTTTTGATAGAGTACCGCACCAGAGACTGTTAAAGAAAGTGGCAGCTCATGGCATTGTGGGAAAAGTGCTGTCATGGATCGAGTCATGGCTCACCAATAGGAAGCAGAGTGTGCATAAATGGGGTTAAATCCGAATGGGGACTTGTAACAAGTGGTGTTCCACAGGGATCAGTCTTAGGCCCGTTGTTATTTATAATATATATCAATGACCTTGACGAGGGAATTACTAGTGATATGAGCAAATTCGCCGACGACACGAAGATAGGTAGGATAATTGATTCAAACATAGATGTCATAGAACTTCAGGAAGATTTAGACAAACTTAATTCTTGGTCAGAAAAGTGGCAGATGCAGTTCAATGTAGATAAATGCAAGCTTCTGAAGCTCGGGAGTGTCCATAACCCAAGCACTTATAAGTTAAATAACGTAGAACTTAGCCATACAGATTGCGAGAAGGACTTGGGGGTGATGGTAAGCAGCAACCTTAAACCAAGACAGCAATGCCTAAGCGTACGTAATAAGGCAAATAGATTACTGGGATTTATATCAAGAAGTGTTAGCAACAGAAGTCCAGAGGTTATATTACAGCTTTATACATCATTAGTAAGGCCTCACCTAGATTACGCAGCTCAGTTCTGGTCTCCATATTACAGAATGGATATAAATTCGTTAGAAAACATTCAGCGTAGAATGACTAAATTAATACATAGCATTAGAAATCTTCCTTACGAAGAAAGATTGAAGACCCTTAAATTACATTCACTTGTAAGACGTAGAATGAGGGGAGACATGATCGAGGTATACAAGTGGAAAATGGGTATTAACAAAGGAGATATAAATAAGGTCTTGAGGGTATCTCTCCAAGAGAGAACCCGCAATAATGGATTCAAGTTAGATAAGTTTAGATTTAGAAAGGATATAGGAAAATATTTGTTTGGAAATAGGGTAGTTGATGAGTGGAACAGTCTGCCTAGTAGGGTTATTGAAGCAAGGACCTTGGGTAGTTTTAAATTTAGGTTGGATGAATTCATGAGTGAGAGGGGTTGGATTTGAGTGGGAATTGCACATGAGTAAATAAAATTATCAAAGCTTATTTCTTGGGTAGCATTGAAAATTAGGTTGAACAAATATTCTGTTAGTGGGATGGAATGTGAAGGACCTGCCTAGTATGGGCCAACAGGCCTGCTGCAGTGTTCCTCCTTTCTTATGTTCTTATGTGTCATTTTCTGAGCTATCATCTGAATTTTCTTCCTGGATCTGACAATCATCTTTTTCAGCAAAGATTTTAATCATATATTTAAGGGTATAAAATTCATGAGGTGATAATTCATACCTGATCTAAAGTACTTACTCCAATGGTCGTACACTAAAGTGACCCCTCAATATACAGTGAACCGTAATCATCTATGAAAATATTCTCGCTTCACAGAAATTACAAAAGGATAGAAAAATAATGCCAGTGCAAGAGATGAGATGTTTGGGAACTATCATTCTGAAGAATTTCTTTTCTCATCTACCTCATTCCAAAAGGTGAGACTCTCTGCCGAACATGATCTGGGTCATTGATCAAGTTGTTGTTGTAGCAGCAACATTACTACCATAGTTGTTGTTGTAGCAGCAACATTACTACCATAGTTGTTGTGCAGCAACATTACCACCATAGTTGTTGTTGTAGCAACATTACCACCATAGTTGTTGTTGTAGAGCAACATTACCACCATATAAATTAGACACATATGCAACACTTGGGTATCTTTATTGAGAAATATCTCCACACAGTGGTTCATTACTTCATCAAAAGTCAGAAAGCTAGAATTAGAGGAGAGTTGGTTTCAATCATCTCGGCCTGAGTCGATGTGTTCAGTCCATCAATCTTGTTAGAAGTGCAGCACAAGGCCGTAGAGGTGGCTTATATGCTGTAATCAAGTGAGGTGAAGCAGGAGGAGGCGGGGTCATAGTGGTACCATCCACTATTCGAAGTAGGTCTTCGTCCAAAGGTTGGACAAGTGTTGAAGAATTCGTTTGTATCAAGATCCCAAGCTGTTGCTGTGTCAGACAGGATGTAGATGACAACAGCTTGGGATCTTGATACAAACGAATTCTTCAACACTTGTCCAACCTTTGGACGAAGACCTACTTCGAATAGTGAATGGAACCACTATGACCCCGCCTCCTCCTGCTTCACCTTACCTGATTACAGCATATAAGCCACCTCTACGGCCTTGTGCTGCACTTCTAACAAGATTGATGGACTGAACACACGACTCCAGGCCGAGGGACTGATTACCTCAAACCCTCCTTAATTACACCTTCTACTGTATGGACTGATGAAGCCACGTGTGGCGAAACGTTTCCTCAATAAAGATACCCAAGTGTTGCATATGTGTCTAATTTATAACTTGTCGGTTCTCTGAACCATTCGTCTACATTACCACCATAGTTGGTGTTGTGAAAACTAGGAAAATATCCAGAGAACTAAGAAAATATCCAGAAAACTAGGAAAATATCCAGAAAAACTAGGAAAATATCTAGAAAACTAGGAAAATATCCAGAGAACCAAGAAAATATATACTATGTACAGTATTTGCAGCTATGTACAATGAGGCAAATGCAAGAATAAGACACGGTGATCAATGAGGCAATTGCAAGCACAAGACACGGTAAACCGTGACGACCAGCAGGAAAGGCAAGTCTGCCAAAGAGGTAGCAATAACTGGATCTTGTAAATCTCCCTATATATTTTTTTTCATTTATCTTAGCATCAAATATGTCTCGCCATGTAAAAATTTCTTAAGACATTAACCGGAGTGAGAGTTGGTTTTCATAAATATAAAATTTCTATAAAATATCCCACAAGAAGTCAGACACTAACTAAAACTCCCACAAATTTCATGGTTTTAATGTCCTCCCTCAACTGTCATCAGATTCGTTTCCTTTAGCATATCCTCATGGCATATTTCTCTTAGATTTAGGATTAGTCACGTTACATCCCTGCCAGTGTTGACAGTTTGGGAGAATTTCCCACAAATTTATGGGAGAAATGACGTCATATGGGCACTATACTAAGATGATTTGTCAAAGTGGACAGGGAGGGATAGACTACTCGAGAGGTGGGAGATAAAGACACTAATGAGCCACAAGGATGTAAAATATTTCTTCAGTCTCAGTGTTGATAGAAAATTGAATGAAATGGAAAAAGAAGTAGATGAGTCTTGCTCATTTCTAGTTCGAAAAATATATATGACAAGACCCACGAGTTTAAAAGTGAGTAGACCGAGTAAGTGGCAGCTTCAGAGGCTTAAAAGTGACACCTAAAACTACAGATAAGGGGGAACAAATTGGTTTGCAGCCAAGTGAACTAAATATTACGACATTAGATAAACATAATAACGACATATAAATACTTGACAGAGTACACATTATATTATGAACTGGGAAAGGTTGATCGAGAAGTATATGGATTTCAATAGACATGATTCATGAGGCTGCTAGGAAACGTTATTCGTTATTTTGGTGGTCAGGAAGCGGAATGACACTGATGAAAAAGTGCTGGAGGCCTCCTCCATAAATAGGTTTAAATAAAGGTATGAAAATCATTTGGAGGCTAAAAGAGAGAGGGGGGGAGGGGGTTTGTTTAAGAAACAGAGCCAACTCGACCCCTACAATCACAAACAGGTGAGTGCAAGCACTCATGCACTAAAGCACACTACATGGTGCACTCAGACTACTATTGCTGGAACGCAACAGAAGTAGGAATTTATTGTTCTAAATTGTTCCCCAGTGCGCAATGACCTTAATATATGAACCACACATGCTCCACCTGTGCTATTTAAATAGTGCTTAAGAGTCGTCCATGTTCTTATTTTCTGGCCAAAAGAATATCAAAAGCATCACTCTTCTTTAATACATGTAATATATTGGAACTATCGTAGGCCAACTGCCGGACTTAAGTGTTCCAGCAGAATGAATTTCTACAAGATATTAATTTGTCTCTCAATCGTTCGCATATTGTGTCTCTGTCTCTCATTATACAATTCTACTATTGTTTTCTCCATAACCAACAACATCCACTAATTTAAGATCAGGAGCAGCGCAAATACACTAATAATCATAATGAAATGAACAAACTAAGGAGGTGGGAAATTAGAAGGAAAAAGAGGAGGAGGAGAAGGAAGAGGATTATGGATGAGACGGCAGTGTGAAAAAGTAAGTGAAGGAGGAGAAGGATGAAATGGAGAAAGAGGAAGAGAAGGATGAAATTAAGGAGGAGGAGGAGGAGGACGAGAAAGATGAAAAAAAGGTCAACAACATCAGCCAAAAAAAACAAAAACAACAGTAATAATAACAGCAGCACCAACAACAATAACAACAACATCAACAAAAACAAAGGCAAGAACAACAAGAAGATGAAAAGGAAAAAGAGGAGCAGGGGCAGGAGCAGTAGCAGGAGCAGGAGCAGGAGCAGGAGCAGGAGCAGGAGCAGGAGCAGTAGCAGGAGCAGGAGCAGGAGCAGCAGTGGAGCAATTTTAGCACCAACGCCAATTAAAGCATTTACAAAAATATGTTCTGCATCAGCAGCACTAGCAACACCATTAACTGCAGCAGAAGCAAAACTAACAACAAGCAACAGGACCAACAACGCCACTACTGTTAGGTAACAGGACAAAAGTGCAACTAATTAGACATTTTGTTATGGCAACCTTTCACTCTCCAGGACAAAGTTCCTCGAGACAACAACAATTGCATGACAAAAAATGTTTCATTAGTTGCACTTGTCTCCTTTTACTTAACACAATGTCGAAAATTCTTCAATTATAAATAAAACAACCACTGCCTTCAGGAGCGTGAACAGCACCACCACTACCTGCAGGAGCGTGAACAGCACCACCACTACCTGCAGGAGCGTGAACAGCACCACCACTATCTGCAGGAGCGTGAACAGCACCACCACTACCTGCAGGAGCGTGAACAGCACCACCACTACCTGCAGGAGCGTGAACAGCACCACCACTACCTGCAGGAGCGTGAACAGCACCACCACTACCTGCAGGAGCGTGAACAGCACCACCACTACCTGCAGGAGCGTGAACAGCACCACCACTACCTGCAGGAGCGTGAACAGCACCACCACTACCTGCAGGAGCGTGAACAGCACCACCACTACCTGCAGGAGCGTGAACAGCACCACCACTACCTGCAGGAGCGTGAACAGCACCACCACTGCCTGCAGGAGCGTGAACAGCACCACCACTACCTGCAGGAGCCTGAACAGCACCACCACTACCTGCAGGAGCGTGAACAGCACCACTACTACCTGCAGGAGCGTGAACAGCACCACCACTACCTGCAGGAGCGTGAACAGCACCACCACTACCTGCAGGAGCGTGAACAGCACCACCACTACCTGCAGGAGCGTGAACAGCACCACCACTACCTGCAGGAGCATGAGCAGCACCACCACTACCTGCAGGAGCGTGAACAGCACCACCACAACCTGCAGGAGCGTGAACAGCACCACCACTACCTGCAGGAGCGTGAACAGCACCACCACCACCTGCAGGAGCGTGAACAACACCACCACTACCTGCAGGAGCGTGAACAGCACCACCACTACCTGCAGGAGCGTGAACAGCACCACCACTACCTGCAGGAGCGTGAGCAGCACCACCACTACCTGCAGGAGCGTGAACAGCACCACCACAACCTGCAGGAGTGTGAACAGCACCACCACTACCTGCAGGAGAGTGAACAGCACCACCACCACCTGCAGGAGCGTGAACAGCCCCACCACAAACTGCAGGAGCGTGAACAGCACCACCACTACCTGCAGGAGCGTGAACAGCACCACTACTACCTTCAGGAGCATGAACAGCACCACCACTACCTGGAGGAGCGTGAACAGCACCACACTACCTGCAGGAGCGTGAACAGCCCACCACTACCTGCAGCAGCATGAACAGCACCACCACTACCTGCAGGAGCATGAACAGCACCACCACTACCTGCAGAAGCATGAACAGCACCACCACTACCATCAGAAGCGTGGAGAGCACTACCACTACCTGCAGGAGCGTGAACTTCACCACCACTACCTGCAGGAGCATGAACAGCACCACCACTACCATCAGAAGCGTGGAGAGCACTACCACTACCTGCAGGAGCGTGAACTTCACCACCACAACCTGCAGGAGCGTGAACAGCACCACCGCTACCTGCAGGAGCGTGAACAGCACCACAACTACCTGCAGCAGCATGAACAGCACCACCCCAACCTACCTGCAAGAGCGTGAACAGCACCACCACTACATGCAGGAGCATGAACAGCACCACCACTACTTACAAAAGCGTGAACTGCACCACCGCTACCTACAGGAACGTTAACTGTACCACCACTACCATCAGAAGCGTGAAGAGCACTACCACTACCTGCAGCAGCATGAACAGCTCCACCACTACCTGCACAAGCGTGCACAGCACCACCACTACTTGCAGGAGCGTGAACAGCACCACGACTACCGGCAGGAGCGTGAACAGCACCACCACTTCCTGCAGCAGAATGAACAGCACCACCACTACCTGCAGCAGCAGGAACAGCACCACCACTACCTGCAGCAGCATGAACAGCACCACCACTACCTGCAGGAGCGTGCACAGCACCACTACTGCCTGCAGGAGCGTGAACAGCACCACCACTACCTGCAGGAGCGTGAACAGCACCACCACTACCTGCTGCAGCGTGAACAGCACCACCACTTACTGCAGCAGCATGAACAGCACCACCACTACCTGCAGGAGCGTGAACAGCACCACCACTACCTGCAGCAGCATGAACAGCACCACCACTACCTGCAGGAGCGTGAACAGCACCACCACTACCTGCAGCAGCATGAACAGCACCACCACTACCTGCAGCAGCGTGAACAGCACCACTACTACCTCCAGGAGCGTGAACAGCACCAACACTACATGCAGGATCGTGAACAGCACCACCAGTACCTGCAGCAGAGTGAACAGCACCACCACTACCTGCAGGAGCGTGAACAGCACAACCACTACCTGCAGGAGCTTGAACTGCACCACCACTACATGCAGGAGCGTGAACTGCACCACCACTACCTGCTGGAGCGTGAACAGCACCACCATTACCTGCAGCAGCAGCAGCAGCACAACCACTACCTGCAGCAGCACCACCACCACTACCAATACCTGCAGCAGCATGAACAGCATCACCACTACCTGCAGAAGCGTGAACATCACCACCACTACCTGCAGCAGCAGCATAAGCAACACCACTACCTGCAGCAGCACCACCACCACCACCACTACCTGCAGCAGCATGAACAGCACCACCACTATCTGCAGCAGCATGAACAGCACCACCACTACCTGCAGGAGCATGCACAGCACCACCACTACCTGCAGGAGCATGCACCGCACCACCACTTCCTGCGGGAGCGTGAACAGCACCACCACTACCTGCAGCAGCATGAACAGCGTCACTACTATCTGCAGCAGCATGAACAGCACCACCACTACATGCAGGAGCATGCACAGCACCACCACTACCTGCAGGAGCGTGAACAGCACCACCACTACCTGCAGCAGCATGAACAGCACCAACACTACCTGCAGCAGCGTGAACAGCACCACCACTACCTCCAGGAGCGTGAGCAGCACCACCACTACATGCAGGAGCGTGAACAGCACCATCAGTACCTGCAGCAGCGTGAACAGCACCACCACTACCTTCAGGAGCGTGAACAGCACCACCACTATCTGCAGGAGCTTGAACTGCACCACCACTACCTGATGGAGCGTGAACAGCACCACCACTACCTGCAGCAGCAGCAGCAGCAGCAGCAGCAGCACCACTACCCGCAGCAGCATGCACAGCATCACCACTACCTGCAGAAGCGTGAACAGCACCACCACTACCTGCAGCAGCAGAACCACCACCACCACTACCTGCAGCAGCAGCAGCACCACCACCACCACTACCTGCACCAGCATGAATAGCACCACCACTACCTGCAGCAGCATGAACAGCACCACTACTACCTGCAGCAGCATGAATAGCACCACCACTACCTGCAGCAGCATGAACAGCACCACCAGTACCTGCAGCAGCATCAACAGCACCACCACTACCCACAACAGTATGAACCACAGCAACAAGTAACAGCATCTACATTATCATCACTACCTGAAGCAGAATGAACAATAACAACAGGCAACAACATCAACAGCACCACCACTACCTGCAGCAGCATGAACAGCACCAATACTACCTGCAGCAGCATGAACAGCACCACCACTACCTGCAGCAGCATGAACAGCACCACCACTACCTGCAGCAGATAACAGCATCACCACTACCTGCAGCAGCATCAACAGCACTACCACTACCACTACCGCAGACATGAACAGCACCACCACTACCTGCAGCAGCATCAACAGCATCACCACTACCTGCATCAGCATCAACAGCATCACCACTACCTGCAGCAGCAGCAGACCACACCACACCGCAGCAGCATGAACAGCACCACCACTACCTGCAGCAGCATCAACAGCATCACCACTACCTGCAGCAGCATCAACAGCACCACCACTACCTGTAGCAGCATGAACAGCAACAACAAGCAACAACACCACCACTACTCGAAGCAGCATGAAACAAAACAAGCAACAGCACCATCACTACCTGAGAAGCATTAATAAAAATTACAATGAACAAAGTCCATAACACCACCACTGCCTACAGCAGCATGAACAATTGCAATTAACAACAGCATGAACAATTGCAATTAACAACATCATGAACAATTGCAATTAACAACAGCATCAAGAACAGACAACATCGACGGCCCTAAAAACACCTGTAGCACCTGTAGCCAGCTGCAGATTAATACTACATCCATATCCAAATGTAGATGTATACTACATCTAATGTATACTACATCTGCAGTTGAATATGGATGTTTGTTTTTTTGCACTAGAATGGGCATTAAAAAAAAGAGATACTTTGGATTTTATTCAGTTTCATTTATGGTTTTAAGTTTTTCTTATGATTCCTGGATCCTATATGGTTCATTTAACTTAAGTTCGATGTTTTCTATTTCTTTAGCCAGGGTCACTTGTATTCCAGACAGCCTCTTTGAGAAGCTCTTTAAGAGACTACCTCTCATTTACAACAAGAAACCGCATCAACAGTAACACCCTTAACTGTAGCAGCATCAACCTGTAACAGCATCAACAGAACCATCACTACCAATAGCAGCATGAACAAAAACCAACATTCAACATAATTGGTAGCAGCATGAAAACAACAAGCAACAGAATCAGAATAACCACCAAAAAGCAAAAGCAAAAGCAACAACAGTAACACCATTACATTTAGCAGCATGAACAATAATAACAAGCAACCACTACCTGTAACAGCATGACCAATAACAGAAACTACATCAATAGCACCAGCACTACCTGCAGCAGCAAGAACAACAGCATGAGCAGCACCACAACTTCCTGCAGAAGCATGAACAATAACAGCAAGAAACAGTATCAAGAGTTCAAACAAAATCTGATGCAGCATGAACAATAACAGCAAGAAACAGTATCAAGAGTTCAATCAAAATCTGATGCAGCATGAACAACAGCAGCAAGAAGCAGTATCAAGAGTTCAATCAATATCAGATGCAGCACGAACAATAATAGAAAGCAACAGCACCAACAACACCACCACTAATTGTAGTAGCAAGAAAAAACAACAAGCAAAAGCATCAACAGCCTCATCACTATTTGTAGCAACATGAGCAACAGCAACAAGCAATAGCATCAACAACACCTATACCTGAAGCAGCAAGAATAATATAAACAACAACTTCATATTTATCAGCGTCTTATCCAATATCTGTATCAAAATTATCACGACTGCCTGCAGCCTCAACAACTATAATAAAAAAAAATCATCATCAACAGCACTTCCACTAGCTGAGGCAGCATAAACAACAACATCAAGCAGCAGCATCAACAATGGCTCCCTTAGCTGAAGCTGAATTATCATTAAAGAAAAGTAAAAATCAACAGCACCACAACTAGATAAAGCAGCATGAACTATAACAAGGAGGAACACTGTCAAAAGCACTAAAAATACCTGTAGCAGAATGAACAATAACAACAAACAATAGTATCAACAGCACCACACAGTGTAGTAGTATGAACAATAACAACAAACAATAGTATAAAAGAGGCACCTCACTACGTGTAGCAGTATGAACAATAACAACAAACAATAGTATCAACAGCACCAGCACTACGTGAGCAGTATGAACAATAACAGCAAAAATAGTATCAACAGCACCAGCACTACGTGTAGCAGTATTAACAATAACAACAAACAATAGTATCAACAACCAGCACTACGGTAGCAGTATGAACAATAACAACAGAAAATAGTATCAACAGCACCAGCACTACGTAGCAGATGAACAATAACAACAAACAATAGATCAACAGCACCAGCACTACGTGTAGCAGTATGAACAATAACAACAGACAATAGGTATCAACAGCACCAGCACTACGTGTAGCAGTATGAACAATAACAACAAAACAATAGTATCAACAGCACCATCATACGTGTAGCAGTATGAACAATAACAACAAACAATAGTATCAACACACAGCACTACGTGTAGCAGTATGAACAATAACAACAAACAATAGTATCAACAGCACCATCACTACGTGTAGCAGATGAACAATAACAACAAACAATAGTTCAACAGCACCAGCACTACGTGCAGCAGTATGAACAATAACAAAAAACAATAGTATCAACAGCACAGCACTACGTGCAGCAGTATGAACAATAACAACAAACAATAGTATCAACAGCACCAGCACTACGTGTAGCAGTATGTACAATAACAACAAACAATAGTATCAACAGCACCAGCACTACGTGTAGCAGTATGAACAATAACAACAAACAATAGTATCAACAGCACCAGCACTACGTGTAGCAGTATGAACAATAACAACAAACAATAGTATCAACAGCACCAGCACTACGTGTAGCAGTATGAACAATAACAACAAACAATAGTATCAACAGCACCATCACTACGTGTAGCAGTATGAACAATAACAACAAACAATAGTATCAACAGCACCAGCACTACGTGTAGCAGTATGAACAATAACAACAGACAATAGTATCAACAGCACCAGCACTACGTGTAGCAGTATGAACAATAACAACAAACAATAGTATCAACAGCACCATCACTACGTGTAGCAGTATGAACAATAACAACAAACAATAGTATCAACAGCACCAGCACTACGTGTAGCAGTATGAACAATAACAACAAACAATAGTATCAACAGCACCATCACTACGTGTAGCAGTATGAACAATAACAACAAACAATAGTATCAACAGCACAGCACTACGTGTAGCAGTATGAACAATAACAACAAACAATAGTATCAACAGCACCATCACTACGTGTAGCAGTATGAACAATAACAACAAACAATAGTATCAACAGCACCAACACTACGTGCAGCAGTATGAACAATAACAACAAACAATAGTATCAACAGCACCAGCACTACGTGTAGCAGTATGAACAATATCAAACAATAGTATCAACAGCACCATCACTACGTGTAGCAGTATGAACAATAACAACAAACAATAGTATCAACAGCACCAGCACTACGTGTAGCAGTATGAACAATAACAAACAATAGTATCAACAGCACCATCACTACGTGTAGCAGTATGAACAATAACAACAAACGACAGCACCAGCACTACGTGTAGCAGTATGAACAATAACAACAAACAATAGTATCAACAGCACCAGCACTACGTGTAGCAGTATGAACAATAACAACAAACAATAGTATCAACAGCACCAGCACTACGTGTAGCAGTATGAACAATAACAACAAACAATAGTATCAACAGCACCAGCACTACGTGTAGCAGTATGAACAATAACAACATGAAACATCATGAAGAACACCACAAACACATGCAGCAGTAAGAACAAAAGCATCATATACCCCATCGCTACATGGAATAGTATGATCAATAACATCAACCAACCACATAAACAACACAAAACCTACCCAATGGATGGCGAAACGTCTACAATAAAGATACCTAGATGTTGCACCTGTGTCTAATTTTCACAACAACTACCTGTGGCATCATGCACAATAACAACAAGCAATAGCATAATCAACACGACCACTACCTGTAGCATCATGGACAATGATAACAAGCAACAGAATCACTACCTGCAACAGCATAAAAAATACGATCAACGGCACTGCCACTACTTATAGAAAAATAACAAGAACAAACAGCATTAACAACAACACCACTATATGAAGCAACAGCATCAGTAGTCCCAGCACTACCTACACAGGTCGATGTTCATCTATGGCCTGAAGGAAGTCGAAGGAGACACCCACGACAGAAGGAAACAGGAGGAGACAGAACAGATCGATGGTATCATGCTAGCAATAGGGGGAGACTCATCTCAAGTGACAAATTTTCGGAGAATCGGGTGGTACACAAGGAAGAAATCGACCCCTCAAGGTAATATTCAAGGCATAATCAGCACGCACCATGATCCTGCAAGAAAGCTCGGCTGAGGACGAACCAGGGGTACCGGAATGTATATCTAGATCGAGACAGAACACAGGAAGAAAGGGAGGCCCGGAGGGAGAGGTTAAGAAGGAGGGAGAGAGGGGGAGGGAGACAGCGAGATACGGAGGACACCAAGCCCAAGCAGGACAAACACACACACTGGAAATACCCTCAGCGGGCCTCATATCACAAACAACCCACGAAACCCATACACTCTAGCACCACACCCACATATCAGGCCCCTTGTCCCCACCTAGCAAATGAAAACCCACCGTCACAGTTACCCCCACCCCCACCTCAAGCTGCACCCCACCTGCCCATACCCCAACCATACAATCACCCCCACCCATGCTCCAACCCCTGCGGGCACCCTGCCCACCCCCCCATCCACCAAGATCTCCCCAGGGCCACAGTATTGGAAACAAGGTTGAAGGTTTGGTACACAAATGCGGATGGAATTACGAATAAGTATGAAGAGTGGAATGAAAGAATAGATGAGGCATCCCCAGACATCATAGCGGTCACAGAAACTAAACTAAATGAGACAGTAACAGATGCAATCTTCCCACAGGGATATCAGATCCTGAGGAAAGATAGGAGGAGCAGGGGGGGTGGAGGGGTTGTACTGCTTGTAAGGCACCGTTGGAGATTCGAGGAAATGGTAGGAGTGGAGGGGGGTGGAGAACGGGAATTCATAATAGGTACCATCCAGTCTGGGGAGCATAAGATAATCATTGCAGTGATGTATAACCCACCACAGAACTGCAGGAGGCCAGGAGAAGAATACGATGAGAACAACAGAGCGATAGTGGACACCCTGGCAGAGGTGGCAAGAAAAGCACACATGAGCAGAGCGAAGCTACTGGTCATGGGAGATTTCAACCACAGGGAGATCGACTGGGAGAATCATGAACCACGTGGGGGTCCAGAAACTTGGAGAGCCAAGATGATGGACGTGGTACTGGAAAACCTGATGCACCAACATGTCAGGGACACGACCAGAGAGAGGGGAGAAGATGAACCAGCAAGACTGGACCTTGTATTCACCCTGAACAGCTCAGATATTGAAGACATAACGCACGAGAGCCCCCTGGGAGCCAGTGACCATATGGTGCTTAGCTTTGAGTACATTGTAGAGCTACAGGTGGAGAGGGAAACAGTACCGATAGAGACAAACCAGACTTTAAAAGAGGAAACTACACGGGCTTGAGGAATTTCCTGCAGGACATCCAGTGGGAAAGGAAATGGAAGGACTGACAATAAATGAAATGATGGAATACGTAGGGGCAAAGTGCAAGGAGGCAGAGGAACGGTTTATACCCAGAGGCAAATGTTTAAATGGGAAGGCCAGAAAGAGCCCTGGTTTACCCAAAGGTGCAGGGAGGCAAAGAATCAGAGTATCAGAGAATGGAAACGGTACAGAAGGCAAAGAACCCAAGTAAACAAAGAGATTAGTAGAAGAGCTAGAAACGAGTATGCACAAGTACGGAGGAGGCCCAGAAACAGTACGAAAACGACATAGCATCGAAAGTTAAGTCCGACCCGAAACTGATGTTCAGTCACATCAGAAGGAAGACAACAGTCAAGGACCAGGTGATAAGGCTGAGGAGAGAAGATGGGGAACTCACAAGTAATGATCAAGAGGTATGTGAGGAGCTCAACTTGAGGTTTAAGGAAGTATTCACAATGGAGGAAGGAAGGCAGCTGGGTAGACAGGACATGGTTCGTCACCAACAAGGGATGTACCAAGTGCTAGAGGGCTTAAAACAACTGAGGAGGAAGTGAAGCAGTTACTCAGTGACCTCGATACCTCAAAGGCGATGGGTAGGACAATATCTCCCGTGGGTTCTTCGGGAAGGAGCTGAGGTACTGAGTGTGCCACTTACCACAATTTTCAACACATCCCTTGAAACTGGGCAGCTACCTGAGGTATGGAAGAAGGCCAATGTAGTCCCCATTTTAAAAAGGAGACAGAAAAGAGGCACTAAACTATAGACCGGTGTCACTTACATGTATAGTGTGCAAAGTCCTGGAGAAAATCATCAGGAAAAGAATGGTGGAACACCTTGAGCGGAACAGGATAATAAACACCAGACAGCATGGATTCCGGGAAGGCAAATCCTGTGTAACAAACCTCCTAGAGTTCTATGATAAAGTAACAGAGGTAAGGCAGGAGAGAGAAGGGTGGGTTGATTGCATTTTCCTGGACTGCAGGAAGGCCTTCGACACAGTTCCTCACATGAGATTAGTAAGAAGTTGGAAGAACAAGCAGGTATAACAGGAAGGGCACTGGAATGGATCAGGGAATACCTCAAAGGGAGGCAACAACGGGTCATGGTGCGTGGTGAGGTATCACAGTGGGCGCCTGTGACGAGTGGTGTACCGCAGGGGTCAGTCCTAGGACCAGTGTTATTCCTGGTTTATGTAAATGACATGACGGATGGGATAGACTCAGAAGTGTCTCTATTCGCGGATGATGTGAAAATAATGAGGAGAATCACATCAGAAGAGGACCAGGCAGGGCTGCAAACAGACCTGGACAAGCTCGACATCTGGTCTAGCAGTTGGCTTCTCGAATTCAATCCCTCCAAATGCAAAGTCATGAGGATCGGAGAAGGGCAAAGAAGACCGCTGACAGAGTACAAGCTAGGCGGACAAAGGCTACAAACCTCGGAAAAGGAGAAAGACCTTGGAGTGAGTATAACGCCTAGCACGTCTCCGGAGGCACACATCAACCAGATAACTGCGGCAGCATATGGGCGTCTGGCAAACCTTAGATTAGCGTTCCGTTACCTTAACAAGGAATCGTTCAAGACACTGTATACCGTGTACGTCAGGCCCATACTAGAATATGCAGCACCAGTCTGGAACCCACACCTGGTCAAGCACGTAAGGAAACTAGAGAAAGTGCAAGGTTTGCGACAAGGTTAGTTCCACAACTCAGGGGTCTGTCTTATGAAGAAAGGTTGAGGGAAATAGGACTAACAACACTGGAGGAAAGAAGGGTCAGAGGAGACATGATAACGACATACAAAATACTGCGGGGAATTGACAAGGTAGATAGTGACAGGTTGTTTCAGAGAGGGAACACAGAAACAAGGGGACACAACTGGAAGCTGAAGACTCAGATGAGTCAAAGGGATGTCAGGAAACATTTCTTCAGCCACAGAGTAGTCAGGAAGTGGAATGGACTAGAGAAAGATATAGTGGAGGCAGGAACCATACATAGTTTTAAGACAAGGTATGATAAAGCTCATGGAGCAGGGAGAGCAGAGACCCAGTAGCAGACAGCGAAGAGGCGGGGCCAGGAGCTGAGTCTCGACCCCTGCAACCACAATTAGGTGAGTACAATTAGGTGAGTACAAGCAAGAACAGCATCAGCAGCACAACCACAAGCAACAATATTAACAGTACCCCAATATCAGCAGCAGCATGAAAAACAGCAACACGATTCAGCATCAACAACGCCACCTCTACTGTACAGCATGAACAACAACAACAACAAAAACAGCGTCACCACTTCCTGAAATAGCATGAACAATGACAACAAGAAACATCATCAACATCTTAACCAATACTTGATGCAGCATGAACAATAACATAAATCAACAACATTACAACACTACCACTACTTGTACCAACATGAAAATAAATCAAAAGCATGAACAGCACTATCATTACTTGTAGCAGAATGAACAAAAATACAAGTAACAACACCTCCCATGCAGCACTATGAAGAATAACATCAAACAATAGCATCAACAACTCCACCTTTACCTGTAGCAGCATGAACAATATAAACAAACAACAACATCAACAGCACCATCTCTGCATGTAGCAGTATGAACAATAACTACATCAACAATTTAACCACTATCTGTAGAAGTATGAACAAAAACTAGCAACAAAATCAACAGTACCGCCACTGCCTGTAGGAGCAAGAACTAAGATAGACAGCATGAACAATAACACTATAAACACTGTAACAGAGTCAACAATAACAAGAAACAATAGTATCAACAGCACCACCTGTAGCAGCATGAACAATAACAACATGAAATTGCATGAAAAGGGGAGCCTGACATCTGGTGGTGACCCGACGAGTTGGAATATTTCCTTCAAAATGGCGACAGGAAACCGCCGGCGAGTAAACACAGTCTGTATGGAGGTTCTACGAGGCGCTGTTACAAAATGACGCGATATCTATTAGAAATAGACATCTCCAGTGAACACTAGAAAGGATAGCCCTTCTAGCATCCAGCCTGTTACTGGGCTTTGGCAACAAAGTCAGTATCCTGGTCCAGTTATCCGACTAGTCAAAAGTCAGGATTTCAACTGAGAGGGTACTAACCAAAGAAATATATTTAAAATGTTTATTAACAAAGTTAGAATATCTAAGGTATCAAAGTAAATCAAATTAAATATAAATATACTGATGATATTAATTATGTTAGCTCCTACACTTCTCTCATAAACTATATTATTGTGCTGAAGGCACATAAATCTTAAAGACTCTTATGTACCTTCTGGTACAATGTCAGCAATTTACAATAATTCTAGGATATATACAAATACGTGTATGTGTGTGCTCCAGGAAACTCGCTATGCCTCTTAAGACTCGACTCCACCAGTGACCGACTGAACGTCTTCTCATAAGCTAGCTTCTCTAACAAACTGACAATCAGTAATATGACAAATTCGCCAAACAGCAATATAGCAAGCAACAGCAACACAGAGTCAGGAACAAGGAGATAGAAAACGACCCTAACTAGGGACCATCAGCAGATCCTCCACAATAGTCACAAAACTCCCTTATTACTGAATCTAGGTTCAGCATAACCACAATCCCCGACTGTGATGGTGCACAGAGGAATTATCGAATTAGGTCAAGAGCTATAGCTAGAGACCTTAGTTATATCAAAGTGTCAATGCGACACACAACCCAGTAAAACGTTGAAATCACTAAGTCTAGGCTATTCTCTGTGAACAGAGTTACACAGAGTCCAGAGAAGTATGTTTCGTCTCACCACCGAATACATACTCTACCAAACAGAGTCTAAATGACGAGAAACCAAGCATAGACAAGAGTGAGGTCTTTCTCCAACGAGAGTCAGCAGGGAAGAGAGGAGTCAGGAGAAGCAGTCTCCAACTCAGGTGGGATCACGCCACCGACTGACTCCCAGCAACTACAGAAGACGGCAGTATAACAAGCGAAGTGTGGTTAGTGTAGTAGTTAGTTTGCCAACTGAAAAGCAGCTTACTCAACACTCTCGAACAATGAGCACAATAGTGTACATGTTACACCCTACCTAATATAATAGCTAAGTCAAATAATAATATAAAGCAAGATATTAACGATTTAGCTATTATCGAAAATATCAGCAATATAAAATTATAGAAAATGGAAATATATACATAATAACACAATATAAATTGTGGCCCATCCTGGGGTCGCAATACGCTGTGTATCCCTCAAATGCTGCGGTGGTGTTACCAGCTATCTTTAGGGACGCCAATGGTATAGACAATGATGAGTTATACGGGATTATGCTAAATGGAGCTTCCCACATATTTGTGAAGATGGCGACGACAAGTGAGTATGAACGCACTGTGGACAAGTATTAGGACATACCGGTGACGATTAACTCCAGTTTGGAGGTGCGTATGAAGGACGTATCCAAGCACTACACTTGGGAACGGATCAGGAATGGAATGTGCCATTCGAGGCTGACGACACTGACATACAGAATGTGTTCCAGGAGTATGGTGTAATTCATTCGACATTGGTGGGCAGGTGGACTGAGGGCCCCTACGTGGGATTACCTGAGGGTTCTTTTACCTGGCAGTCTATACCATCATACGTCATCGTGGACGACTTCAGAATGCAGGTGTATGTGACGTATGCGGGGCAGAGGAGAACCTGCTGGATTTGTGGTTCATATGAGCATGTGGCTGCGGTGTGTGAGTGACGGCAAGATCAACGATCCTGGAGGCAAGAATGTGGTGGCGATGTTGGCTTGGGAGTCGTGCTTGACTCTGCCTGACGTGTCACAGAAACCAGTGGTTGTGGGGTCTGAGGACCAGGGTGAGCCCCTGGATATGGGTTTGGATGCACCTATTCAGAAGATGCTCAAGAGACTGCTTGATAGTCCTCAGGGCGAGTTGCCTTTGGATGGTGGAGAGAATGTGGTAGGTGATTTAATGGGCATCGAGTGTGATGTAGGCGAAAGCCCTGTGCAAAGCGGGTTGCGGTGAAGAAAGTAAAGGTGACTGTGCACAAAGAAGACAGTGTAGTTGGTATGGATGTGACTGGGGAATCGCACAAGCGGTCGTTGGGGGCGTCAGATAGTGATGACGTCCTCACACCGGGCCAAAGGTCTTGTAAGAAGGTGTGGGTAGACGTGGCACGCAGGGGTCATGGGGGCGGTAGGGGTTGGAGGGGCTAGGGAGTGAAGTGTAACGGTAAGGAAGCGGGACCACAAAAGGGTATTGTGCTGAGGCCACAGAGGTCCAAAGAAAAGGCCCCTTTATTGTACTCAGGTGTATAACTTTTAATGTAAATGGCCTTCGGGCCGAAGTAAAGCGAAAATGGGTTGAGGTGACTTTAATATGGTATGCTGTGGATGTGGGTTTTTTACAAGAACACAATTATAGGTGTGGCCGTGACTTGTTACTGAACAGTTATCGTGTGTTTGTGGGGTGTTCAGGTAGGTTAAAGGGTGGAGTTGCTATTGTTGTAAAGGAGACCAGCCCATTTAAGTTGTTGGCATGGGAGGGAGGGGAGGATTGTGAGGGTTGACAGGGTGTGGGGAGGTGTTAGGGTGTGTTTTTTGGGAGTGTAATGCCTGCCGACAAAAATAGGAAGATAAACGAGGATTTTGCTCGGGAGTTTTTAGTTTATCATATGGGAGGATTGCTTGCAGTTACTTTAATGGGTGGGGATTGGAATAATGTCATTAGAAAGATGTTGAACCGAGGGGTGGGATGTGTTTTGGATGTACTGAGAGATGTGTTGGGTAGTACAGGGATGGTGGTTGTGGTGGGGGGTCGGGTGTCAGGTGGAACACAACTTTATTAGGCAGGGGTATGCGGCGCGATTGGATTGGTTGTATGTGATGAGGGACATGGTGGTAGGGAGGGTACAAATGTTAGATGTGGGTTTTCAGACCATAGGAGAGTGTTAGTGGATGTGGGATGGGAGGGTATGATAAAATGGTATGAGGGTTATTGGAAGCTTGATATGAGGTTACTTGTGGGAGGAGAGGGAAGAACTTGTTTTGTGGAGTGGTGGGAAACTTGATGGACTAAAAAGAATGGGTGAGGATATTGTGATGTGGTGGGAGACGTGCGCAAAACCGGGTATTAGGGAATATTATAAGGTAAGGGGTAGGGAGGAGAATCAATGGAGGTATGGGTTGCAGAAGTATCTTGAGGGGCAGATGAGTAGTTGTTATGAAGGGGAGGGACATACCTGGTGGCAGAGATAGTGGGTTTGAAAGAGAGATTGTGAGAGATATAGAATGAAAGTTTGATGCAGTGCGATTGCATGGGGGAATAGAAGATGTGCTATGGTGAGATAGGCCGTCGGCTTGTGTCTTACGGCAGTTTCGAAAAAGGCAGAGGGGGATGACTATGATGGGGTTGGAGGTGAGTGATGACATGGATGGGTATGTCACATGGCAAATGTTGAATACGACTGAAGCAATGGGAATATATCTCAGTAAATGGTTTGAGTGTTATTTGCAGAAGGGAGAGAGTGGGGGGCAGGATGGGGCAGATCCTGGAGGAGGGTATTTTACAGGTGTTGGGGAAAGAGGATATGGGGGGTGAGATTAGTGAAGATGAGGTATGGATGGTGGTGCAAAGTATGAGCAGGAGGAAAATGCCGGAATGGATGGTATCCCAAATGATTTCTATTTGATGAATTGGGGAGTTGTAAAGGAATGTTTTGTAAGGTTGTTTAATTGAATGAAAGAGTCAGGATGTTTGGGGTGACACAGTGCACTGGGGTGGTAGTGCTAGTTAAAAAAGGGGCGGGATGGGTGACGATTAGGGATTATAGGGTGCTGTCGATGATGTGTGTGGATTACAAGATATTTGCCAAAGTGTTGGGAAATAGGATGAAAAGAGTGCTTGGCAGTGTGATTGAGCAGAGTCAGTATGGTATCCCAGGCCGCAGCATGCATAGGGTACATGGGAGGATTAGGTATTTTATAGAGGTTAGACGGGGAGGTGGAGTACTGGGATTGGACTGGAAAGTGGCATATGATAGTGTGGAAAGAGATATGTTGTGGAAGATAATTGCGTAAACAGGGGTTTGGGGAAGAAATTGTAGGATGGGCAGAAACATTGTATACGAATGCAATTGTGAGGATGCAGGTAAATGGTTGAGTGGGCGAAGAAGTGAGTATGGGAAAGGGTTTGCGGCAAGGGTGTCCTTTGTCGTAAATCCTGTTTGCGTGTTTACAGAATCCTTTTTACAGTCTGATTGCAGAAGGAGTTGGGGAGGGGGAAGGGAGGAGGGAGTGTTAAACCAGTATTGTAGGGTATGTGGACGATCCAACTGTCTTGGTGGGAGGGGAGGAAGGACTCAGAAATGTTTGTAGGATTCTTCGTATTTTTGGGAGGGAATCAGGAATGTCTGTCAATGGGGCCAAGTCTAAACTGTTGGAGATGGAACGTGTGGGGGGGGGTGTTATGGGGGTGAGGTACGGGTGGCCTGTCATGGGCCAGTTAAAGATTTGTGAGGTTATATTTATGAATGATTCTCAGGAAGATAGGAGGGTGAATCGGAGGGGGTTGTGGGGGTGCGATGTGTAGGATGGGAGGATGGAGGCCGGAGGCCCTAGCATTGCAGCAGCATGTGATTGTTGTAAACACAATTGTGTACAGTAGGTTATGGCATGTAGCAGCGGTGTTCCAGTTGCTACAGGAGGATGTGAGGGGTTTGGAACGGAGGGTGTTGAGGTATGTGTGGGGGTATGGTAGACCATGGCTGCAGAAGGAAGTGGTAATGCAAAGGGTGGGGTTAGGGGGTTTGGGGCTTATACCTATAACTATACGACTGAAGTGTGTGTATGTGAAGCACTGTTACGGGAGAATAGGTGGGGTGGGTGGGAGTAGGGTGGGCAAGGTGATGAGTGACCAGCAGAGATAGTGGGAGGGAAAAGAGCTGTTGCTGTGTGGAGATATGTTGCAGTGTCTACTAGTTGTAAGGGAGCCTAAGGGGTTAACAGCGATGTATGGGAGGTAGGGAGGAGCGTAGTGGAGGGGGAAGCTGTGTATGACTGGAAGAGGATATTGCGGGGGTTGCGCAGGCTGAGGTTGAGGGCGAGGGTTAGGAGCTGATTTTTAGGTTTTTACATGGGGTGGTAGTGTCTCAGGCTCTTTTGTTTCAGATGGGGTTGGTGGCGGTGTCAGTTTGTAGTAGGTGTGGGATGGAGGATACTGCGTATCATGCTGTATATTTCTGTGAATATTTTGATAAGGTTAGGGTATGGTTTGGGGAGGTTCTTCGTATGATGGGGGGATTTCGGCATTGAGGGCATTGAGTTTGAATATAGGGGGCGTGGGTGTGGATGTACGGCGAGCACTAATGTGTTTGGTGGTGGATTTTGTGTATGTTTCATGGGGGATATGGGAGGCTAAGGGAAGGTTAGGATAAGGGCCATAGCGGGACATATGTATAGGACAAAGTGCAGGAACTAAGAAATTTATGGGGGGACATGGAATGTTTCTTTCACAGACAGCAAATAAGGACTTGTGGTGTGACGAGGGAGGCTCTTAAATGGGCTAGTCTCTGGGGGGATGTTTTTGCTTGGTTGGGGGAGTGACCATGTTTAGGAGTGTGAAAGATGATGTGAACGGGGAGGAGTGAACAGGAGAGGGGAAGGGTGGGCGAGACGGATGACAATATTTGTTGTATTCCACGGGTGACGGGCGACGTTTTTGGATGCGGGATGCATGGGTGTGTGAAGGAGTATACTTGAAGGGTAGGTGGGTTGACCTTGGTTGACGGTAACATAATTTTTTTTTGGGGGGAAATTTTTTAACGGTGGGAGATAAAGGGGCTTTCCTGAGGGCAGGTTGGATATCATTGCAGGTTTTCTGTGTTGGCATTATGTGTTTATTAATAGTTGTCCATGTATGGTTGTCAGTTTTACACTGTGTGACGCAGTCCTGGTTATGGCCAATGTTGTATTATACTTTATGCTTTTGTGAAATTTGCTTTTCTTTTATGTGGCGGTACAGCAAGCCACGAGGTAGTTGCTTGCCTTTGGGTTTGTGCAATGTATTACGACCCTGTATTTTTTCCTTTGAGAAGAACAAGTGTTTTTTGTAAACGAGTAATAAAGACCTTTTGTGTAGTATTTTAGGTAATTGTGTTATGATCAAATGAGTTGTATGTCATATCCCATTTTCATGTTTGAGTAAACCACAATGGTGTTTCTAATGTGTTTGTAGGAGTTTTGCATTGCAACTTCTGTATGTCAGGGTATTGTGCATGCTGATTTTAATGCACGTTTTAGGTTTAGCTTTTTGCGGACTGTCAAGCACTTATTGACACATTATTATTATTTTGTTTTGATGTATTTTACTTAATTGGCGATAGTGAGTGTTATCTACTAATGTTCGTGTGGGGGCTTCATGCTAGGTGGGGGGGGGCTTCATGCTGGGGTGGGGGGATATGTGTCAGGGAGTGAAGACATAAGTCTTATTAGGTAAACAAATTTGAATTGTGTTATTGTACCTTTTGTTGTACGCATGATGCTATTGGATGTTAGGCAGAGTTATAATGGATCCCTGTGTGGGAATGGCATTAATTTAGTGATATTTGATTTTGTTTGTGTTTTCATGATATGTATTGATATCTTCTAAAGAATCTGTGAATATTTACTTTTCGCCAGCTGGTTATTGTAAAACATTGTATTTTCTTTTTATTAACTTATTGTTGTGAGGTAATTTTATTGGATGTATACCACTTGTACATATTCTGTTCTTTTAAATAAAAAAATAAAAAAAACAGAGTTAACAATAACAAGAAACAATAGTATCAACAGCACAACCTGTAGCAGCATGAACAATAACAACATGAAATTGCATGAAAAGCACCACCACTTCCTGTAGCAACAAGAAAAATAACAACATAACAAACACCAGCATCAAATACAGCACCACTAACTGCAGCAATATGAACAACAAAAGCAATCAAAAGCATCAATATCACCACCACAACTTGTAGCAAAATCAAGAACGTCAACAAACAACATCGGCAGTACCACTACTATCTGTAGCAGCATGAACAATAACAACAGTTAACAGTATCAACAGCTCCAACACTACCTGAAGAAGCATGAACAATAACAGAAAGCAACAGCATCATCAACTCCACTGCTTGAAGCAGCATGATCAACAAAAGCAACCAGCAGCATCACATACACCACCACGACCTGTAGTATCTTGCACAATAACAACAAGCAACAGTATCATCATCACCACTACTTTTAGCAGTAAGAATAACAGCAACAATAAAGAACAGCATAAAACAATAGCATCAACAGCAACTCCACTACCTGCAACAGCATCAACAAAAGTACCAATATCACTGCCACTACCTGAAGTGGCATGACCAATAACAATTAGCAACAACATCAACAGCACCACAACTACCTGTAGCTGCAGGAACAATAACCAGATGAAACAGCCTGAAAATCACCAGCATAACCTGCAGCAGCACGAACAAAATCATCAACTCCTCCACCACAACCTGTAGCAGCATGAAGTATAAGAACAAACAACAGCATCAACAACACCACCACTACCTGTGACAACAAGAACAAAAACAACGGGTAAAATCATTAGCAACACCTTCCTATTCATATCAATACGTACAGCAGAAACAAACAAAAGCATCAACAGAATCATCACTACCTGCAGCATAATGAACAATAACAACAAGCAACAATATCAACTACCCTTACCTGCAGCAACATAATAACACCAAGCAAAAAATCAAGAGCACTAACACTACGTGTATGGGCATGAATATAAGAATAAGCAACAACATTAACTACATCATTGCAATCAAAAGCAGAATGAAAAATAACAAAAACATCAAGAACAAACCACTAACTTCAACAAACAAAAGCTACAACTGTAGTAGCATGAACAATAATAACAAGCAACAGGAACAACAACTCACAACGACCTGAAACAGAATGAGCAATAAAAAATGCAAGAGCATCAACAGCACCCCCACTACAGCAAAGAGCAACAGCATCAAGAGCACCACTTACCTGTAGGCGAAAAGCAAACAACAATTATAACCAAGCATAAATACATACATAAAAACATCATCAAGCAGTCAACACATGAACAAAAACAGGCAACAGCATGCAACCAAAGTACCTGTAGCAGCATGAACAACTGGCAATAACAGATCAACTGAGCAGGATCAGGAAGGACAACACCACCTGTAGCATGCAAATGACAACAACAATGAACAACACCACTACCTGTAGCAGCATGAACAACAATAACAGGCAACAGCATGAACAGACCACCACTACCTGTAGCAGCATGAACAACAATAACAGGCAACAGCATGAACAGACCACCACTACCTGTAGCAGCATGAAAACAACAGCATAATACAGACACAGCAGCATAAAAATGAACAGACCACCACACCGTAGCACTGAACAACAATAACAGCTATAGCATGAACAGACCCTCACCACCTGTAGCAGCATGAAAACAAAACAACAACATATGAACAGACACCAACCTGCACGATGAACAAAATGACAAGATAACAGACCACCACTTCCTGTAGCAGTATGAACAACAATAACAGGCAACAGCATGAACAGACTACCACTACCTGTAGCAGTATTAACAAGAATAATAGACAATAACATGAACAGATCACCACTACCTGTAGCAGCATGAACATTATAAACAACTGAATCAACACCACCATGAACAACAGCAAAAGGCAACAACATCAATATCAACACCACGTCCTGAAGCATCATGATCAATTACAGCAAACACAAGCATCAACAACAACATTACCTCCTGAAGCTGGTGGCTAAAGTTCTCGCCTCACACGGCGAGGGTTTGGGATCGAATCCAACGATGGTAGAAACATTGGACGTGTTTCTTTACACCGGTTGTCTATGTTCGCTCATCATTAAAATGGGTACCTGGGAATTAGTTGACTGGTGTGGGTCCCATCCTGGGACAAAACTGACCTAATTTGCCCGAAATGCTCTGCATAACAAGGGACTTTCTATATAGTAATATGTCATTTATGTCAGCTAGGCCTGAATACCTTGTACATGTACTCATGTCCTTGTAGAAAATAAAGATATTATTATTAAACATCCTCATCAGCACAACCACTTCCTGAAGCAACATAAACAAACACAATAGACATAAGCGTCAGCAGTACTACAACTACGTGCAACAGCATGAACAACAGATAGAACATCAACGACACTACTTATACCTGCAGCAGCATTAACAAGCAACAACATCAAAAGCACCACCACTACCAGTAACAGAATGAACAAACAAATAAGCATTTATTAATTGAAAAGGTTACACAGAATAATAGCAACACATATATATAGTATCCACAGAAACGTACTTTCTCAAGTCACATGACTTGTTCTAAGCAACTAGAAAAAGCTTGGGGCTGGCTATTATATCTCCTAATTTCATAATATTTGACAACTCAGAAACCCTCCTACCCAATAAGGGGGAATGGGGATTGTGGTGGTGCTGGGTAGCACCAGCCTTTGGCCCACATTCTGAGAGAGGCTGCGGCTGGTAACAAACCCGCACTGTGCTACTTGAGAAAAACTTCCCCCCACTCCTTCAGTTGCTGCCTTGCAACATTGCATTACTCCTGATGACGCACTGAGAAGTGTGATGAAAGCAAAAATTCGAAGCACTCATGATTTCTCACATTATTAAAGAACTGTTAAAAATAGAACAGTAGAATGCTTTTAAGGCTCAGTTACCACCTCATGGTCACATCCGGCATTAGGTTTGTCAGGCGCCCATATGCTGCAGCAGTTATTTAGTTGATGTGCGCCTCAGGATATATGTTCGGTATTATACTCAATATGATGAGCTAAGTCATCATATTTTCATATATAAAAGGAGAGGAGCTTACGACGACGTTTCGGTCGACTTGGACCATTTACAAAGTCACACGGTATTGTGCCATTTTTGTTATTTAGGTTTGCAGTCTTTGACTCCCCTTGCTAGTACTCTGTCTGCAGTCTTCTTTGACCTACCGCAGTCTTCATGACTTTGTACTTAGTGGGTTCAACTCCAAGAGCCAGTGCTGGACCAGGCTTCCGGCCTGTCCAGATCCCTTTGTAGTCCTACCTTATCCTCATCCAATTTAATTCTTCGCATTAGATTCATATCGTCAGCATACCGGGACAGCTCTGAATCTGTCCCTTTCGTTAAATCATTCTATGAGGGAAAAGTTCATTAGATAGTAAGGGTGGAAGTATGAATAGTGGTGGTAGTTTGTTGGGCAGTCTGCTTGTTCTGTTAGGTGGGTGCATCGTTAACGCTAGCCGTCCCACCTACTGCACCCGGTGGGAGGTGACGAGTGTTTCTCCGACCGGTGGTCAGTCACTTGATTTGCGGCTCCAATCAAACTCCTTGATTGTATGCTCGGGTAGTCCGACTCAGGGGGGATAAGCAGGGGCAGCATAGATCTTAAGAAGATCTGAGTGTCAGTCTGACATCTCTACCTACACTGGTTCCCTTCACTTGTAACCGACACACAATCAGCTACATATCATTCTAGCAGCCGTCCCCCAGTTGTAACTCCACCAGCGTTTCATGGTGGTTCTTTACTGTCGACTCAACTGCTTCACAACTGTTGTTGTGGTCAGAGGATCACAGTACCTCTATTCGTCAGAATCTCTACTCGTGTTGGGTCACTGTCTACTCAGTGTGTCAAAAATCAGGCCCACCTGTGACCCCTTCCTCATCGGCATCAACAACGCCTCAGCGTTCCAAACCACGATTCAGAGCTACGAGCCCAGAGCATCGGCACGCACCATTCTTAACTACGTATTGTGTACATATTATCTTTGAGACACTAATTATTTATATATTTCATTTTTCATTTCTTTGCTTCAAGTAATATTAATTTCATGTTTAAGTGTTTTATATTTATTATCTCTTTTCATATTATTAAAATTGTTAATGTTATTATGTTATCATTGATTTTTCTATCTTTTATTTTCCATGAGGAGGAAACAGCGCTTATCAAATACTCTTCGAGTGTCTGACGGGGCTGTTGAACCTTCACACATTCACATATACCAGAAATAGCACCAGCCCTAGTACTGTCTCATGTGGAACCCCGCTCGTCAAAGGTGCCCATTTTGACACCTCGTCACGTACCATGACTCGCTGTTTCCTTCCTGACAGGTATTTTCTGACCCATTGCAGTGCCTTTTCACTGCTTGCTCGTCTAGCATTAACACTAATCTCATTGTGGAACTGTGTCAAAAGGATTCTGCAATTTACCCACCTCTCTCTCTCTCTCTCTCTCTCTCTCTCTCTCTCTCTCTCTCTCTCTCTCTCTCTCTCTCTCTCTCTCTCTCCCTCTGTCTCTCGTCTTAATTATGTGACCTTGTCGTAAAACTCCAGTAGGTCCGTGACTCAGGATTTCCCTTCCTTGAAATCGTGTTGGTTATCATATATTAGTTTCTTTCTTTCTATTTGCTCTACTATTCTTCTTCATGACAATCTTCTCCATGACTTTGCATGCTATATTTATCAGTGACACTGCTTTGTAGTTTTATGCTGACTGTCTAGCTCCTTTCATAAATACTGTACTGGGACTACATTTGCTGTCTTCAACACCTCAGGTAGTTTGCCCTGTTTCGATGTGTTGAAGATTGTTGTTAGTGGCATACACAGCATCTCTGCTCCCTCTTAGAACGAACGGAAACATGTCGTCCGGTCCGCCTTTGTTGTATCTATTTCATTTAGCAGTCTCTTCACTTCCTCCTGTGTATTGTGTCCAGCAGTTGAGGGTGTACCCCACCATTCCAGTTTCAGGAGTTCTTTCTGTTTCCACTGAAAATACTTCCTTAAATCTTGGTGATCTCCCCTCCTTCCTTCTTCACCCAATTACCTGGTTTTCCTCCTGATGTGGCTGTACAACAACTTTGGGTCAGAGTTATCTTTCGATGCTATGTCATTTTCGTTTTGCTGCTGGGCCTCTCTCCTTATCTTTGCATATTCGTTTCTGGCTATTCGACTAATCTACTTATTTTCCTGGGTACTTTGTTTCCATTCTCTAGCACACTTAGTTTTGCTCTCTCTATACCATTGAGTGAACTAAGGACTTTTTCCGGTATTCCTATTGTTTCCTCTTCTTTTCATTTCGTGAGTCATTTCATTTACTTATTTTCCTACCAGTTCTCTTTCCCACTGACCCTCATGCAGGAAATTTATCATGTCTGTGTAGTCCTCTTTTAGAGTTTGGCTTTTTCAATCCTATTCGTCCTGCTTCCTTTTCCACTTGTAACTCTACTATGTTTTGAAGCTCAGGACCCTTCATATGTGATGCCACCACCTACATCATCTTGGACCTCCACGTTTCTAGTCCCCCATGTGGCTCCAGGTTTTCCCAGTCAATCTCGTAATTTTACCCTGTCCATGTGAACCCTTCTGGCCACCTCAGCTAGTGTATCAACCATTGCTTTGTTGCTCTCATATTCTTGGCTTGGCCTCCTGCTATTCTGTTGTGAGAAGTACATCAGCGCAATCACCACCTTGTGACTCCTAGTCTGAAGTGTTCCTACTATGTACTCCCTTGCTTTCCCTCTGTCCCCCTAATTCCAACTCCACTGGTCTTTGATGAGCAGTGCAACTCCTCCACCCTTCTTTATTCCCTCTATCGTTCCTCAGGATCTGATACCCAGTTGGAAAGATTGCACCTGTTATGATTCCAGTGAGCTTGGTTTATTGAGTGCTATGATGTCCGGGGATGCCTCCATGATTCTTGCGTGTCCCTCCTCACACTTATTCGTTATTCCTTCTGCATTTGTGTACCATACCTTCAGCTTCTTTTCCAAAAACTGTATTATGGGGTTTGTGGGGGCTGAGGGAGTGGTAGACCTGGCAGGGTATTATGAGAGGCTGCTGTGTAGGTGGGGTTTGTGTGGGGGGGGTGGGCTGAGAATGTGAGTTAGTTTGTCATGTTGTGGGGTTCTGTGGGTGGTTGTACTTGCTGCTCCTCCAGACTGAATTGAACTGGCCGATTTCGTCTCCTTCGAGTATCCCCATATTCTCTGAAAATGTATTAGCTCTGTCAGGTTCTCCTCTCCTGTTTGTTTAATATTTCCAATATTTTTCTCTCCTTGTGTGTGTGTGTGTGTGTGTGTGTGTGTGGGAGGGGGTGGATGTATGTGTGGGTGGATGGGTGTGTGTCTGTGGGTGTGTGGAACAGAAAGAGAAAGAGAGAGAGAGAGAGAGTGAGAATGATGGGTGGGAAAAAGAAGGATAATGGTAATTAAAGAACAAAGTCGATACAAATGAGAAATAGAAGAGTGGGAGAGGGAAAAGTGCAAGGAAACTGAGAGGGATTCAGAAAGGGTAAGTAGAGAGAAGGGAAAGAATAAGGGAAGGGTGAAGGTTAAGAGGAGGAGACTTTAAGGCAATGGAAAAGGGAGAAGTATACTAGGAAGAGCAGGTACGCAGAAGTTGGTGAGAAAGTGAGATGGAGGGAAGAGGAAGAAGAAGCAAGAGAGAGAGAATTGACAGTGTCCATTGTAATAGTTATTAAGCTCAATGTAGAATATTTATAGCGTCTATGGTAAATGTTATTAAGGAGTGCCTTGTACCAGGTGTTACACGGCATACGTCGGTTATTCGGCCTGTGCTTGATGTTAATAGGACCAAATGGAGGTAAAGTCGCCAGATATTTGACTTCGATATATACTAAATACAGCAACAACAGTTTATAAAAAAAAGGGAGTTTCAGAAGAATCTGTCCACTTTTCTATTGTTTAAAATTCTAGCTTCTATCACTTGTAAGTTAAACATATTTGTCCTCGTCATAGGTAAGAACATCGATTATTCAGACCAATGGAAAACGAATCCTTCCATTTTTCTTTCTCAAATACAATAATGAAAAAAAAAAGTTTTCGTCCTGCATTGTTCGTGCAACAAAGTATCCAATTCTTTGCTTGACTTGCAACAAAGGACGAGGATCCATTTACGAATCAGTCTCCGGGTGTCTACATCCTTGTTACTCATGTTGATATCTTGGCTCTGATCTTAGAAAGCTACTCTTATTTTTATTATTATTATTATTAATTATTATTATTATTATTATTATGTAGTAGTAGTAGTAGTAGTAGTATTTTATTATTATTATTAATTTTGGTGCTGAAGTTATTGCTATTATACGTTATGTTAAAGAAAAAAAAATACCATGACTTTACGCTGCAAAATGATTGCATCACATACGAGTTTCATACATGTTAAAACTCATAATCATGCAGAAGAATTTCGGCAATCACAACTGAACAATCTTAAAATTAATTGATAGAACAGTTAAGATTAGAGAATACCATAAACAGTAACGCCGGTACCGCTACTCGCGGTACCGGCGGGAATATTGTAAACAATCTCATTCATACAGTCTTAATTTTAATATATTAATACGTCCATTAGAAGTGATTAATAATATGAAACAAGAGTTTCCAGTGAATGGAAAACTAAACAAAATGAAATTACACAACTCAAAAAATAAGTGAACCTTATATTGTAAGGCACAAAAATCTTTAGTGAAACTTATGTTGATCTTCGTCTCTCGTCTTTCAGTCTTTTATATCCGTAAATTATTTAAATAATCACATTGGTGATGTCCCTCAACCTAAGCATTTAAGAAAGTCTCGTTCATTTTGAGGAAGACGAGGTTCTCAAAGAGGTCGTTTAGGACGCACCTGTCTTACCCAAATGAGAAAACCTTTTGCACAGCAGCGTCCGATGGAAATGGAGTATCTGAGGCAATGAATGCATTTTTAATTCCGATCACGGCAAGAAAGAATTCACCACGTTACAGTAGGCGCTACATGGGGAGAATCTCCAGTTGTTCGTTGAGTTTCATTTTAGATTTCATTAATGCCTTTTCATCCGAGAAGACAGTTGAAAAAATCTTGATTTTCATCGCCTATTAACGTAATTTGATCAGAACTCTTCTCATGGAGGAACTCATAACTCAAATCTGTATAATTTTATTTCCTTAATTATCTGCCCAGCACAACTTCCAACGGGATGATAGTATCATGTTTCATGACATTTGAAAACGTTTCATAACCCTGGCAATTAATACTGCGAGTGGTAGGTAGATTTGGAAAGGATCCGTTGCAATGGTAATCATTAAAAAAATAAGCTGGTTGGCTGGGTTTAAGAATTAATAAATATGCATCCTGCTCACTTTGTACAACATTCATTATCTGAGCTGTTTGGCTTTGAGGAAGAGGATGTACAATGAATTCAATTAGGTTGCACGGGAACTATTAACCGGTTAAAAAAATTTAATCACATCTCTTTATTCCAGAGCCATAAGTGTCCGGGGCCCAAGACTGTTCAATTGCCTCCCAGCATACATTAGGGGGATTACCAATAGACCCCTGGTTGTCTTCAAGAAGGCACTGGACAGGCACCTAAAAGTCAGTACCTGACCAACCGGGCTGTGGTTCGTACGTCAGTTTACGTGCGGCCGACAGTAACAGCATGGTTGATCAGACCCTGATCCACCATTAGGCCTGGTCTCAGACCTGGCCGCGGGGGCGTTGACCCCCGAAACCCTCTCCAGGTAAACTCCAGGTAAGCTTCAAGGCGTGAGCTTCACACCTATGATGCTCATGCTAGAGGTAACCAGAAGAGAAATTTAATTCTTCATTCAAAAGTTCAGTAATACCGTGATAACTAACCTTATCTAATCTGCAGCATTATAATCTTCTATTTGTGTTTGATGGTCCATCAACGGGTTTATTCAGAGGTTCTCTAGCTACAGCATCAGTTCAACTCTCCACAGTCACTGGGTGTCAAAGCTAAGAGCCTGCAAGATGGATATTAACAATTTTAACTAAGTGCAAACGATATTAATCAACTGACCTGTCAAACAATTTACATATAATATGTAACACAATATTAACGTAGTTGGTTATATTTTAGAAATTTAAGAATTCAGATTAAGGTCATTTCTTTTTAATGCATTAGCTAATGGATTTGCTTCTGCAGCTTCCTTTATAGATTCGTCTTGTTCTGCTGACCTTTTCTTGGGAGCTCCTGATTTGCCTCGAGTGTGCAGGTTAACTTTCTTCTATCATCTGGTTCACCCTATATACACTGTCCCATGAGATGTCTAGTTAGCGTGTGATGTCTGTAGTAGAGACGCAACTCTCATTCTTCCAGATAATCGCCCACTCTGGGCACTTTTTGTCTTGCCTACGATCCAAGATATAGATGTGACAGGTATTGTCTGTCACACTGTATGAAACTTAGTCTGATATCAACCCTATAAATAGGTAGGCACGCGAATTGCTGTCTTGCTATTCGTAATTGCACAAATAACCCGCACATAGCTTACGACAACGTTTCGGTCCGACTTGGACCATTTACAAAGTCACACTAACAAAAAGAAGAGGAGGGAGTACTATATATAGAGGCCAGCAGACAGGGGCGGGAACAAGAAAGTGGTGGAGGAGTAATAGTGGTAGTAGTAGTGGTAGTAGTATCAGTAGTGGAGTTATTCAGTTCTAGGAAAGAGGAGCACTGCAAGGAAGTTAGCGGCCCACATAGGGTAAGGACAAGAACACAGAGGGGAAAAAATAATAATGAAGGACAAATACAAGGCAAATGAAAGCGCTGTATAACCCTGTGGTTTAGCGCTTCTATTTGATTATAATAATAATAATAATAATAATAATAAGGCAAATGAAAGAAAACTTAGAGGAAAAATAAGAAAGAGGAAAGAGGGAGAAGGGGAAAAAGAATCAGGTTAAGTCACGGGTGTTCTGAAGTTTGGAGTATTTAACAATGTAGTAGGAAAGGAAAGCATCTACAGAGACAAAGCCAGGACTAAGATTCATACAAGGAAAGTTGTGTATAAGGGAGGATTCAACCAGACGCGACTGTTCGTAATTGCTTTATGTCACAGAACATGTGAACAGGTCGTTGGTGTAATGAAGTTTTAGCACTGTTATAAAAAAATCAATTTTTGATTTCCTAGTGAATGATTGTTCAAATGGCTACATTTTGCATTGTCCTCTAAATCTGATTATAAACATTATGTAGATGGATTCCTATGAAACTGAACATGGACAGAGTTTGTAAATAGATATGATTAATCAAAACCAGGAAAATAAACTCATTCTACAATACACCCATCAATATCTTCATTAACTAATATATATATATATATATATATATATATGAGAACATAAATCTGCTTGTCAGTGTATACACTGAATGTACCGGCAATTAATTTTGTTAACCAATTGCCATCGTTGTTACAAGCGCGTTAATGCATTCATGAAAGTAGTCTTTACTCCTCTGTGTACTACGTCTGAGTTACCAGATATCACTTCTGCATCAAGGTGAGGGTCAAGAATTTTTTTTGTACATCTGTACTTATGTGTTAATGTGTATAATGTTTACCTTTATATTAATATTTTTTTAGCTAAAGTTTGTTTTCAAACACAATATAGAAGATCTTGTCAATAATGTGTGTGAAATTATTGGTTGTCATCTAAATAGCTATCTTGACGAGACTGTCATTACACAAATAACCCGCACATAGTAGAAAGAAACTTATTGTTTTTAATGAAAGCCGAATCAATGGGAGATCCAAAAAATATGGTGCCATGTGCACACACATAAAATTTAAGTTCCTTTGAGGCATTTGGAAGATCATTGGTGTTAATGAAAAAACGTAGAGGGTTAAGAATGAAGCCCTGACCCACCCTTATGTTGATACTTCCAAGTGATAAGATAATGTCATTAATATCCACATGTTTGTGTCTGTCTTTTAGGTAGAGATTTATACACAAAAAAAGAATGCTTTTCATACCATGTGCTATACTGTACCATTTTGTTTTAAGATTTATGAAAATATCAATTGGATATCCGTTTTTTTTTTTCGAAAAAATGTGTACATTGAATCAAATCTTTTGATTATTGCATATTTCGAACTTTCTTTTTCCTGTCCAGAAACCTAACTAACAAGGGTAAAGTTTATTAATTTTTTACTGTTGCATGAGTCGATTAAGTTACATTTTATTCGACGTTCATCACACAGCTATTTGGCATCATGCAATCTCGACCAATGAACTGGCAGTTCAGAGACTAACAGTTATGGAACTCCAGTTCAATCTGTCAGTCGTGTGCAAGCCAGTGACTGAGTGGTAGACTTCTGCAAATACTGGTCATGACCACTCGTGCTTCGAGTGGGTCTGAATTACACCATTCCAATCTGACTTTTTCTTTAATTATTTACATTGTACATAGTACAAATATTGGAGATGGAATACTTGGCTAAATAATTCCCCCTTGCTGTGTTTGCGTTACCCTTATTCTGCCCTGTTGATTGCCTTGCTTATTTACTACCAAGTGCTACACGTCTTTAAACTACCACCTGTGGTCGTAATATTTACGAAAGAGAAAACTCATTAAGGTCTTAAGATTTTGCAGTACATAAATATGATGACAAGTTACATTATAGTCTGTACTTGTTGGTATCTGTTGGGTCTCCACTTCTGTGGTGTGGGATTAGCCTCGCTAGCTTAACCATATTAGGAAAGGATTTGGTTTTCAGTTACTTGTTGAAAAATGGTGCACTGGGAATCTACCTCCTTCCCTTACGTTTGTGAGAATGTTCGTCTGAGCTACCTCCTGCTTTATTTGCCACATTCTTCCATTTTAAATGTCTTAAATTGAAATCACCATATAACTAGATATTTGGGGGGTGGAGTTTTAAGATTTTTCAAATAGTAAATTTTCAATAGCTGTTCCTTGAATTATTGGGAAGTTGCATCTGGCGGCTTATATACAGACTAGGGTTTGCCTTTCAATTTTTATTGCCAAAACTTCAACTACATCAATTGTGGTGTTCATTAATTCTGAGCAAATGAGCTCAGTATATTGGCTTTGTTTCGTGTTTTATCTTTTAGATAATTAATTATTTATGAAACTTGGGTAATATTAGTTGGGGAAAGGTAAACAAAGCTTGGGCAATTTTAAGTAAAGCAATGGCCACTTTGATAACTGGAGTTTTGAATGTTGTAAGAAGAGATTAAACTGTATAGTCGAGAAGTCATTTAGTGTATTAGATATAATCACTTTTTGCTTTTATTATTCCTTTATTTCTCTATTTAATTGAGAATATTGATTTCCTTGTTGTAACATTCACCACTCATGCTTGACAACCATGTAAGAGAATTAGTAACACTGTACTCTAATACATTCCCGTCTTTGCTTCCATGGATAACGCTCTTTGTCTCCCCAGATTCATCAGTGAACCACTCACCTTTTTCCCCCTCATCAATTCTATGGTTCACTTTATCTTTCATAGACCCATCTGCTGAAAAGTCCACTCCCAAATAACTGAATACTTTTACTTCCTCTAGACTCCCTCCCTCCAATGTGATATCCACTCTTTCACTTCCTATTTTTTTTTATTCTCATCATTCTGCTCTTTTCCTATGTTCACTTTTAATTTCCTTCTTTAAATACCATTCCAAACTCGCTCGTCAACCTTTGCAACTTCCCTTCAGAATCTCCCAAGAACACAGTGACATCAGCAAAATAACTGACAACTCCCACTTTATGATAGATTCTCTCTCTTTTAATCTCCCGCCTCTTGCAAACACCCGAACAATAACTTCTCTTACAACTCCATCTATAAATATATTGAACAACCAAGGTGACATCCCGCATCCCTGTTTAATGTCTTCTTTTACTTGGAAATAATCTCCTCTCTCCTACATATTCTAACCTTAGCTTCACTATCCTCGAGAAACTCTTATCTACCTTCAGTAACCTACCACCTCTTCCATAATTTGCAACATCTGCCACATTGCTTCCCTATCAACCCTATCATACGCCTTTTGCAAATCCGTAAATGCAACGAAAATCTTTTTTACCCTTACCTAAACACTGTTCACCTATGCACCTATATAGGGGAAGTATATGCTTCACTGTCAACACTTCGTCTACACACCCCCTACCCTTCCAAAAGCCTCATTGTTCATCTGCGATCCTGCTCTTTGTTTTACTCTTAATTCTTTCAGTAATAATTCTACTATACACTTTACCATGTATACTAAAAATGCTTATTCCCCTATAATTTTTGCACTCTTTCGTCCCCTTTGCCTTCATACAAAGGAACTATGCATGCCCTCTGCTAATCCTTAGGTACCTTGCCCTCTACTAATCCCTAGGTACCTTACCCACTTCCATACATTTATTAAATAAAACTCTCCACGCCTGCTTTTAAAATTTCTGTCTTTATACCATCAATCCCCAATGTTTTACCCCCTTTCATTCAATCCACTGCCTCAAGCACCTCCCCAATACTCATAACTGGCTCTTCATCACTCCTACAAGATGTTATACCTCCTTGCTTAATGCATGAAATCAAAGATTCCTTATCTTCATCAACATTTACCAGTTCCTCAAAAATATTCCCTCTATCTTCCTGATACTTCCAACTCTTCTCCTAATAACTCTCCTCTCCTATTTAAACAGTCAAATCCATTCATTCCCTAGGCTTACTACTCTCTCTACCTCATCATTCCTCCAATCGCTCTTCTTCTGAACTGTAACATTACATTCTTAAACCTATCCCATACCTCATTGCCTGTACTCTCACTAGCCCATCATTCTTCCAATTATTATTATTATTATAATCAAAAGAAGTGGTAAACCACAGGGGTTATACAGCGCGGCTGGTCAGGACAGGATGCAGGGAGAATGGATTGTAAGAGAGAGAGGGATGATTAGTAGGGTATGGAGTGCAGCAGGACAGTGGATAGTGCAGGGATAGAGGGTAGCAAGAGATCAAGGTAGAAGGGACTGAGGGAGGTGCTAGAGGTATAATCTTCAGAGTTTGTGTAGTAAGTCAGTTTCTGTCAAAAAGTCAACGAGAGAGTCAGGATTAAAGGAGGGTCCATCAGCAAGAAGGGAAGGTAAAGAAAGGGCCGCAGAGCGAAGACGATGTCGAACAGACACTGGAACCTGACAATGCTCACAGTGTGGCCGATGCGAAGACGGGAGAGTGTAGTCTCTCAACCTCGACATTGGTGACAAGAAGAAGGCCAGAAACCTATACTCGGTTTAATAGAATGAAGTTTGTTATTTAGCAGGTCAGACCAGCGTTGTTGCCAACGGGTGCGAAGGTGGGTAGCAATGACCGCAAAATAGTCCATGAAAGGAACACCTCTATATGAAACTGGGAGGTCATGTACTGCTGACCGCGAAGCAGTGTCTGCCTGTTCATTGCCCTGTACGTCAACATGACCAGGGACCCAACAAAAAACAATATATTTGTGTTTGCTAGAGATACAGCGTAACCAAAGTTGGATACAAAGAACTAGGGGTGAGGTGTATCAATTATACGGATAGCCTGTAAAGCACTAAGGGAGTCTGAAACGACCACAAATGGTGACACAGGCATAGATGCAATACGGATAAGTGCCACAAGAATGGCATACAATTCAGCCGTAAATATGCTAGCCAAGGGTAATAGATGCCCTCGCACGACGCTGTCCGAGAAGACTGCTGCGAATCCGACACCGTCAGATGACTTTGAACCATCGGTGTATACTACGATGGCATGGGAATGAGAACGGAAGTGGTCTAGAAAAAAAGAGCGAGAAGCCGCCGTAGGTAGTTGGGCTTTCGCGCAAGGTAGAAGAATAGAACAGACATGGACAGCAGGAATTTCACAAGGGGGTAGGGGAAAGGGAGATGTCACATGAACGTATAAAGGTGGTAGTTGAAGGGAAGACAAGAGTGAATGTAGACGAAGAGAAAAGGGACGAAGTAAACAGGGCGACGGACAAATAAAGAGCGCCTACTAACATCTGTGACAATCCTATACATGGAAGGATTGCGGAGGTCATGGGAGCGAACATAATAGCGAATGCAATGTGCATCACGACGATCGTACAAGGATGGAATGTTCGCTTCTACATAGAGGCTCTCAACCGGGAAAGAACGAAATGCACCAAGGCATAAACGCAATCCCTGGTGATGTATGGGATTAAGGCTAGAAAGAGTAGCAGGGGAGGCCGCCGAATATATCTGGTCACCATAATCGAGTTTCGATAAAATTAGGGCTGAATGCAGGCGGAGGAGAGTGCTACGATCAGCCCCCTACGAAAGATGTGCGAGGGTTTTTAGGAGGTTCAGCCAGCTATGAGAAGTTGCCTTCAGAGAGGTAATATGAGGTTTCCAGGACAATCGACGGTCAAACAGGAGGCCGAGAAACCTGACTGTATCACGTTCTGGGATACGTGAGCCGTATAGGTACAACGGATGATCAGAGACCACTGACCGTCTAGTAAACGTAATTTGATGAGTTTTGCCACAAGAAAATTTAAACCCATGAGTGGTGGCCCAATCGGAAACTCGGTTGACGGCATGCTGGAGGGAAACTGCAATGAGTTGACAGTCAGCACCCACACAAGCTATAGCAAAGTCATCCACATAAAGCGATGACCAAATGTTGGATGGGGGAACTGATGCCAGATTATTTATAGCAAGGAGAAAGTGTGTTGTGCTCAGAACACAACCCTGGGGGACGCCTTCAGCTTGGACAAAGTCCGGGGAAAGCTCATTACTAACCCGGACACGGAAATGTCTTTCAGTTAAGAAAGCCTTAAGGAAAAATGGTAGATTGCCTCGGAGGCCTAAGGAGTGGGCCTGGGTCAAGATATTATACTTCCAAGTTGTGTCATAAGCCTTCTCAAGATCGAAAAAGATGGCGATAACCAAGTAGTTATTGGCAAAGGCATTAAGAATATACGTATCCAAGCGCAGTAAGGGGTCAATGGCAGAACGGCCCTTACGAAAGCCATATTGACTAGTGGAGAGACTACTGTGAGTCTCTAAATACCACAGCAAACGTCTATTAACTAGACGTTCCATCACCTTGCAAACTGCACTGGTAAGAGCGATGGGACGGTAGTGGGAGGTATCATGTCCCGTAGTACCCGGTTTGCGAAAAGGAAGAACAATAGCAGACTTCCACAGTTGGGGAATAACTCCTTGCGACCATATAAGATTAAAGAGTCGTAAGAGGACAGTAAGAGCAGACTGATGTAAATGCTGTAGCATACGAATATGTATGCCGTCTGGCCCAGCTGCCGATGATCGGCAAGCAGAGAGTGTTGCTTCCAGTTCTTGAAGGGTAAAAGGCACATTATAAGATTCTTCTCTGAGAGAAGAAAAATCTATGGGATTTAACTCGCTGGCAGACTTAGAAGAAAAGAACGAGGGGCATAGATGGAGCCCCTGAGAAATGCGGACCAGATGATTACCAATTTCAGTGGCAACGGCAAGAGGGTGTGCTATATCGACACCGGCAACCTGAAGAACAAGAGCCGGGTCGGGGGATAATTTACCACTCAATTTCCTCACTTTCTTCCAGACTGCACTCATTGAGGAATCCGAAGTGACCGTAGAAACGTAATCTCGCCAGCAAGTGCGTTTAGCGTCACGTATGACACGGCGAGCAATTGCTCTCTTCTGCTTAAAATCAAAGAGTCTCTGTGGTTCTGTTATACCGATACCTGCCCCACGCAGCGCGTTTCAAACGTACTGCCCGAGCACAAACAGGAGACCACCAAGGCACGCACTTCTGAGAATGCTTGCCCGAGGTTTGGGGGATAGAATGTGAAGCTGCCGTGAAGACGGAGGACGAAAAGAGATGTAAAATCTCATCAATGGAGGACGAGGAAGGAACCTCATAAAAGGCAGTAAGATGTGCGTAAATTTCCCATTTCGCCCGGTCAAATTGCCAGCATGGGCTACGACGAGGTGGAGAATACGACGGGGACCTAAGGATGATTGGGAAATGATCACTATCATGTAAGTCCGGGAGGACAGACCAGGTGAAGTCAAGGACAGTTGATGAAGAGCAGATGGCAAGATCGATGCAGGAGAAAGAATGAGTTCAGGGATCAAAATGGGTAGGAGTACCCGTATTTAAAACATGGAGGGGGAGAGAAGCAAGAAATGCCTCCAACTAAACGCCACGGGAGTCACAGTGCGACCCTCCCCAAAGAAAATGGTGTGCGTTAAAATCGCCAAGTAATAGAAGGGGTGGCGGCAAGGAAGAAACCAGAAAATCAACATCTGGGATAGACAATACTCGCGAAGGGGAGAGATATAAAGAACAGAGTGTATACCACTTATTCAAGTGGATACGGGCAGCGGTGTAATGTAGAGAAGAATGAACATAGAGCTGACGGTATGGAACACCAGTGCGTATAAGAAGAGCACTTTTGTTAAAGGTTCCATCGGAAAAAGGATCTGATGAATACAACAAATCATAGCCTGAAAAGGGCCGGATAACAGAGGATTGCAATTTGGGTTCTTGCAAACAGACACCAACTGGGTAAAACTGGGAGAGCAACACCTGAAGCTCACCCCAGTTACCCCTGAGGCCTCTGATATTCCACTGCAAATAAGCCATGATTTATGGAGAGAAAGATATAAGTCGAAGATAGAGGTATCTATGAACTAGGGTTAGAAAAGTCCACATGTGGAGGAAGCGGAAGATCTGTAATCAGAGAAGTGGGACGCTGTGAAGGAAGGTGGGGTGTAGACGGAGAAGAGAGAGGAGGAGGAACCGGAGGTGGAGCGGTGTCCATCAACGTTCCAGTCTCTGTAATATATTCTGCAATAGCTTCCAGTGTTTCGGAAGACAAAGATGCAGAATGGGGGACTACATTAGAAATGGAAGGAGGAGGGTGAGTAACCATCGGGGAGACTATAGACTGTACTAAAGTAGAGGGCGAAGAGATGGAAGAGGAAACTGTCAAAAGAACTTGGGAGGGGACAGGAGTGGAAGCGGCCTGGGGCGGGGCAGTCAAGGAAGGAACGTTGGAGGGGACAGGAGATGAAAACATTGAACGAGGAGGAGGATGAACCTCCACACACGTTACAGAACTAGTCGGAGGTGAAGAACCCGGCAATGGGGATTTTTTGCCGGACTTATGAGAAGGGGGCGCGCTGAGGTTTAGGTGGTGAACGAGGGCGTGTAGACACAGAACTTTGCGAGTGAGTAGAGGAATGGGTGTGGACAGTATGGGATGCCGAGGTAGGGACCTCTGAGCCAAGAACAGCAAAAGGATTCGAGACAGGGGTGACTGAGGATGGGGCGACCACAGATGAAGCTGGGAAAGTTGGGACCCCACAAGTGGGGCGACGTTTAGCAATGCGAGAATAGGAAATATGGGGAAGTCTCCCTTGAAGGCGTAGATGAGAGACGGCCATAGCATATGAGAAGCCTTCCGCCTCTTTGAGACAACGGATTTCCCGCTCATTCAGGTAAACCTGACAACGGCGAGAGTACGATGGATGTGCCTCATGACAGTTAAGGCAAGAGGGAGATAGATTACAAGAAGGACTGGCATGGTCGTCGGCACCACAGACTGGGCATTTGGCCATGGACCTGCAATCGTAAATATAAACACCTTAATAAAGCGAATGAACGTTGGGAGAAAACTTGGCAAGAAAACTATCTCACCTCACTGAGCGAACACCAAAATGCCAGCAGTTTCTACACTGGTGCGGTGTAGAGGTCACCTTTCGAACTTGTAAACATTGACCTGCAATGTAGACCGAAGGTGGAAGTTCACAGCTGTCAAATGTTAAACGAGCTATATTGCAAGGATAACGCCTTTGCTTATTGGCAGGGAGGACAAAAGTGTCAACTTTAAGGATAGGGAGTTCTTGGAGCTCAAGCTGCTCCAAAATGTCATCACCACGTGCCTGAAAATTCCGTTGGACAATGGTGTGGGGTAAAATGACAGTACCACTACAAGAATTGAGAGAATGATGCTTGTCAATAGTGATAGGAATAGTATCTATGGTCATAAGGCGGGAAAGATCGCGAGCTTGGCCAGCATTGTGGACCGTGATGATGCGAGTGCCGCTCTTGAGAGCATGAAATGAGATATCTTTACCTACATGACGTAGGAGAGCTTTACCAATACTATGATCAGAAAGATAGGTATTAGAAGAGGTCGGGCGTAGAGTAAAAAACTTTGTCCATTGAGTACTGTGAAACAAAGTGTTTAAGGGGAGGGCATGTCGTGCTGGTCGTTTCTGAAATGAATGAGAAGGAAGTGTCGAATCGTCATGTAAGGGTCTTGGTCGTTTGGGTGTGGGACCAGAGGTGGTCCGACGTGTGACAGGCGAGCAATCCAAAAATTGCCGCACCGTTGAGGGAGAAGCCAGAATCAAGGTCAGAGAAGAGCGAAGGTCAGACGTGTCAAAAGGGCCGGTCGGAACCCCGGTACCTGAAGCAGGTGATGAACCGGCACCAGCAAGAGGTACAGGGGTATTAGAGGTGTCCGAAGAGTTGTCCATTACCGAGGTAGGGTCAGAACTAGGTGCGGTATCAAGAAGGGGCCCGGGGGTAGGTTCACGGATTAGGGCATCCATGGTTAGGTTACATTTTTTATTTTTAAGAAAAAAAAATAAAAAAGAATAAAAAAAGGGGGGAACGTGGAGGAATAGCTCCTAGGAGGAATGAAAGGGGCATAAATCCCCCTCCGTGCCCAAGAGGACCTCAACACTGCAATTAGTGCAGATGTTGCATGGAACCCGTGCCATACCCTACCCTTCATGCCAGTAAACCAGCAATCCAGGATAGCAACCTCACATCCACCGAGCCACCTCGGCAGAAAAAAGAGAGGGCGGCCGGATACCCACCACAAAGCATACCGCCTTCGGCCACCACCCCCGGAATCCGAAAGGTGGCCTCCAGAGATACACCCGTCGCCCGAAAGATACCCAAGGCCACTCCTTGGGAGACCGGAGAGCGATCGGGACATCCCCAGGCAATCCAGATTCCACGGCAAACTACACCACCGCCAAGAACCTCAACGGAATGGGATGGACCACGGTATCCTTCCCCCTACCTAGGAACTAGAATGCCTGTGGAGAGAAGCTCCCAGGGTAAAAATGGGAAGGGAATAAGGGAGGGATGAGGAGGAAGACCAAGAGGTCCAATTCCTCAGCCCGATAGCCTCTTTACCACGACAAGGAGCCCCCCTTAAAGAGGTCATTCTTCGAATGCTAGTTGTTTATATCTTAAACTAACTGTCACCTCCTTGAGTTTATAACCCTTCACCTCTCTCTTACTTATTATTATTATTATTACGAGTAGCAGTAGTATTAGTAGTAATAGTAGCTGTAGCAGCAGCTGTAATAAGAGTCGTAGAGATAGTAGTAGTAATAACAAATAGGTATTGTGAGAACACTTCGTTCCACATAAACGCATTTTTCATTTCTCACTCATGTTTCCTTTTCCACTTATTTATTTTAGGTTTTCACATTCAGTTTTTCTTTTTCAACATATTATTTGTATTTAACTCACTCTAGAATTATCACACTTAAATTCTTATTATAGTCTCTTTAAAGTCTTGCAGTATTCTCTCATCATATTATCTTAATACTTTTTCACTGAAATGAAGATCAAAAGAACAGCAACTACTTAACGAAATTCCTAGCATTTTCATCATTACCTCTTTGCTACCCATTCACGTAATGTGTGGAAGGTGTTACACGTTTCAGACAGCTAAACGTTCACCTTGTTTTTTTCAGAGACCATTGTGTCCTCTTAATTACTACTCGTGGAAAAGAAACGAAAAAGAAATTAGTTTCAGAGCCATAGTTTACCTCAGAAATCCTCACACCTTTTCTGCGTTTAACAGTGACAGAGTATATTCTCAGTGTCACCTGGTATGACAAAAAGTTTCTTACATAAGATACTGATTCTATTAACAAGTTCACCACTGGTCTGACCGAGAGGGAAAGAGTCGCTGAGGGGGTTACACTCTTAGTGGTTGGGAAGGTTCTACACATATTCATGCGCACACAAATACATAAGAGCAAGGTGATGAGAGTATATTTAGAATAGGTAATGAAAGATTGGTTCTCAGATTGGAAGAATAGAGAATGGAGAAAGTGAGTGTGTTCAGATATCTGGGAGTATATTATTTGGCGGATGGGTCCATCAGAGATGAACTGAACCATAGAAATAACTAAGGGAAAAAAGGTGAGTGGTGCATCGAGACATCGGCTGAGACAAAGAACGTTATTTACAGAGGCAAAAAGAGGAATGTATCAGAGCATAGCGGAAATACATACTTATATGTGTGTGGATCATGAGTGTTAAATGTTGCAGCGAGGAGGACGCTAGAAGCAAGTGTTGTCTGAGGGCACTGTGTGGTGAAAATATTCTGTAAACAATTCGTAGTTTGGAAATTAGGAGGTGCAGGGATACTAAAAGTACTGTCCAGGGGCTGATGAGGGATTATTAAGGTGGTTTTGAACATTTAGAGATGAATCAAAGCAGTAACGCCTTCCACCTGATCAAAGTAAAGAAAAAAAATAATAAACACTCTTAGGGCTAATGATTAAGAAGAAATTTCCTGAATTTTACTTAAAATTAAATAATAATAAAAAGAATTTGGCCGTTGTGGTTCTGATCAGATGTTAGGTCAGGAGTACATAAGAACATAAGAAAAAAAGAACACTGCAGCAGGCCTACTGACCCATTCGAGGCACGTCCATCACTCACCGGCTTAGACCTGACCACCTGGAGCTAACCTTCTCCAGGTAAACTTCAGGTAGTC